>JADNYV010000109.1:0-119668 GCA_015501055.1 Mucidula mucida | reverse complement strand
CCCGTCATAGTCATAAGGCTTGTTGACAAGGGATCGGCCTTTTGATTTCGACATCGGCGTGATGAGCGGGTGTGTGATGAGCGGCTTCGGGTGGCTTCGTTGACATGATGGATGGGGTGATGGGATCGGAGAGTGAAAGGGTGAAAATGGGGATATGGGTGATGCGGATTTGGATGAAACGGGTGAGGGAATAGAGGTTTGGATGAATAGGGAGGGATCTGCCTAGATCTGAAATAGAAATCCAGGATTGGTAGGGTGGGGAATAATGATGTTGTTCGTAAAGGTAAGTAAAGTTAGGTAGGTATCGTAACTGTCTACACTTTTTTACCGACTACTGACTACGTATCTACGGAGCCCAAGAGCTCGTCACAAGTTCGCAATTGCCCAGCCGACGTCCCTGGTGTGAGGTAAGCGAAGTTTTTCCTGGGAACGGGGGTTGACCCGTAAACAGCGCCCACTGAAGTGCACTGCCAAAGTTCGTTCTCGTGAGAGCGGCTACTTCCAGCACCGAGGCACGTTATTCTAACTGTTAGCCGGCGCTACTGGGACCAATACACACGTATGCGGACGTGCGCTGGATTAGGAATCCGTCGATCTGTAAACAGGAAAGGGGATGGGGGAATGTGCGATGATCAAACAGCAAGGTGCTGATCGACGATCAGGGATGTGTGGGTAGGTGGTAGAAAGTAGTTCCGATCTTCTGTTAGCGACTGACTAAGCACGAGACTCAACCAGGTACCACAGCAAGAACTGAAAGAGAAAATGTTAGCGTTCGTAAGACTAGGCTAGGCCAGGTGTATAAACGAGATTGGAACTAAAGTACAATGATACTACACTACTGCTTATATACTAGTAAGTCTGTGTTTGGGACTCCTTGTCCATACGTGTTTCCGCTAGGGATGCTCCACGCCCTTGACCCAGTGTTGTATGCTACTAGTCCATGAAACCATTAAATACAAGTGGTGACTGCATGTAAGTAATAATACTGAAACGACCATGTATGCTACGAGTGTCGGCGGTGTGTATACAATAGGGAGTCCATGAGGTGTCGGCATGTATGATGTCATCCATGTGTTGGGCGTGTGTCCGACATGAGTACGGCTTCGGTAATGAAAAGGGGTATGATCGGTGACGAAACAGATGATGAAACGGTCCGTTGGTTGATAAGACAAGGCTCCCGATAAGATATGATAAGATGTGGAAATGTGAAAATATGGCGATTCATAACAAGGACTTTGCTTCAGCTGTGGCAAACACGGCCATGTCAGCAGGTTCTGTCCCAAGAAAGGTCGACCCCAGACGATTCGGGGTCTATGGACCGAAATGAATGACGAGGAGAAGAAGAAGCTGGCCAAAGAATTGGGTTTTGCGAAGCTTCCGCAGTAGACGCAGTCCTGCCGGAGCAGCCATCAAGGGAAGGGTCTCAGATGCAGAATTTATTTACAGTACGGGTACTGAAACATCTAAAATATCATCGACGACTTCACCACCAAAACCTGCGAAAGAAAGATATGAACCAAACATGCCTGAGTGGGTTGCACAAAGGCTAAGAGAGGACGAAGTGCCGAGAGCAGTGGGAATTTTGAGAGCATGGATGCCGGAGCGGAGAAAGAGAGAAGCGACGGAAGAGAAAGTGATGGTGATCAGAGCGTTTGCGAAGAAAGCTGCGGTGGAAGTTGTGACAGAGTTGAAAAAGTTGAGGAAGTACATCTGGGGAACAAAGGGGCAGGACATGGAACTCCGAGTAACCATAGAGAGTGTGCACACAGGCTCTGAATGGGAAACAAGTGCCCTTCTTGACAGTGGAGCAACAGGTTCTTGCATCAACAAAGAATTCGTTGAGAAGAACAGACTCCCAATCAAGGAGTTACCGGTCAAGCTTCCTGTCTACAATGCGGATGGAACCCTAAACAAGGGAGGGGCAATCAAAGGTTTTGTGGAGGTCCGGATAAAGATTGGTGAACATGCCGAAAAGATTGAGTTGGCCGTTACCAATCTTGGCAAAACAAGTATCTTTTTGGGGCTAGATTGGCTACAATATCACAACCCCACGATCAATTGGACAGAATCCACGTTGACTTTTGATAGATGCCCAGACCGTTGCGGCTATCTACCCAAGTATGACTCGCCAGAAGATGAAGGAGAAGATGTAGAAGAGAAGCTGGAGGAGGGAGAGCGGTTGTTTTGGATGGACTGGGACAACTATCGCAAAAGCGGTGAAAAGCTGAGATTACAACAGCCTTCATCCGCTGCTGCACCTTACATTGAGGAATTATCTGATGTATTCAGCAAGGCGGACTTTGACAAGCTACCAGAGCGAAGACCCTGGGATCACGCGATAGAACTCACGCCTGGTTCCAAACTGGTTGACTGTAAGGTCTATCCCCTTAGTCCATCTAAGCAGAAGGCATTAGACGAGTTCTTGGAGGAAAACATACGTACGGGACGCATACGGCCATCAATTTCACCCATGGCGTCATCATTCTTCTTTATCAAGAAGAAGGATGGAAGTCTTCGGCCCGTGCAGGATTATCGGAAATTGAAAACCAATACCCCTTACCGTTGATCCAAGAGCTTATCGACAAGCTGAAGGGAGCAAAGTGGTTCACAAAGATGGATGTCCGATGGGGTTACAATAACATCCGGATCAAAGAAGGTGATGAGTGGAAAGCGGTGTTTAGAACAAACCAAGGCCTGTTCAAGCCCTCAGTCATGTTCTTTGGACTTACAAACTTGCCGGCAACGTTCCAATCGTTTATGAATCACATTCTGAAGGAGTTGATTGATGACGGACATGTTATAGTATACTTAGACAATATACTTATCTTTACGAACACTCTCGGGGAGCATAGACAGATTGTACGCAGGGTATTAGAAATATTACGAGTAAATAAGTTGTATTTAAAACCCAAGAAATGTAGTTTCGAGGCACATACTGTAGATTACTTGGGAGTTATTGTTGGAGGAGGAGAAGTGAAGATGGATCCGGCAAAAGTGGCTGTAGTGAAGGAATGGAAGGAGCCGACGAAGAAGAAGGAAGTACAGTCATTCCTGGGCTTCTGCAACTTCTACCGACGTTTCATCAGGGGATTTGCGGGAGTAGCAAAGCCATTGACATCGTTAACCAGGAAGGGCAAGTGGGTTTGGGGCTTGGAGCAGCACAAGGCATTTGAGGAGCTGAAACAAAGGATGACGGAGGAACCCGTCCTGATCGTACCACGCAACGACGGCAAGTTTTGAGTTGAGGCAGACTCCTCGAACTATGCGAACGGGGCAGTTCTTTCCCAGTTGGTTGACGGAAAATGGAGACCAGTAGCCTTTCGGTCTCGCGCGCTGAACGAAGTAGAGCGCAATTATGAGATCTACGACAAGGAGATGATGGCTATTATGGACTCAATCAACGACTGGCGGCAATATCTCCTAGGCGCTAAGGAGACAGTGGAGGTTTTCACCGATTATCAAAACCTTCAGTACTTCAGGAAGCCGCAGAAGTTGAACAGAAGGCAGGCGCGATGGGTTACGGAGTTGGCGGAATATGACATACAGATGATTCATAAGCCAGGCAGGATGATGGGAAAAGCTGATGCCTTGTCAAGGATGACAGGCCTTGAGAAGGGGGAAAAAGATAACGAAAATGTTGTTTTGCTAAAACCGGAGTTTTTTATATCACAAATTCAATTTTCTTTACATACAGTAGCTACACCGGAGGACAAATTACTTAACAAAATCAAACAAAGAAAAGGAAACAAAGACAGATATGTACAAAAAGCATTAGAAAACAAAGAAAAAGGATGGGAAGAGAAGGAAAATGGACTTATTATGTGGAAAGATCGTATTTACATACCGAAGGACAAGGAACTGCGGGGAAAGTTATTGGAATGCACCATAATGCACAGCTTACAGGGCATCTAGAACAATATAAGACTCTTGAGTTGATTACACACACCTATTGGTGGCCAGGAATCAGCCGAGATGTCCGCGAATACGTAGAAGGGTGTCAAAAATGCCAAGTTACAAAGTCACATCACACAAAGCCGGCTGCACCCTCCATCCTATAGATGTACCAAGCAAACCATGGGAGAAAGTTGGGACGGACATGATCGGCGAGTTGCCGGAGTTGGAAGGATACAATGCAATCAGCACATTTGTGGATCATTTTACAAAGTGGTTACATATTATACCAACACACACCACCCTGACGTTGGAAGGCATGGCTTGTATTTACCGCAATCACATCTTTCCCATACATGGATTGCTGCGACAGATGATACATGTTCGAGGGCCGCAATATCACTCACGCTTCATGAAGGAGTTGTACCGGTTGCTGGGCATTGAAGGAAATTTCACAATGGCGTATCATCCACAGGCGAATGGGCAAACGGAACGGTTGAACCAAGAGATAGAACACTTCTTACGGTTATTCATCAATTACCATTAGAACAACTGGCATGAATGGTTACCCTCTGCCAAATTTGTTTACAATGATTGGGTACACTCGGCAACCAAAGTCACTCCGTTCTTCGCAGACATGGGCAGACACCCCTACAAAGGCACCGCTCCGAAAACGCATTGAGAAATGAGACTGCGCAAGAGTTTGCCGACGGCATGAGGAAGACATGGGACGAAGTGGGATCAGCATTGAAGATGGCAAAGAGGACATGAAATGGTTTTATGACAGGAACGGACAGAAGCAGTAGAGTACAAGGAAGGCGACAAAGTATGGCTGGAAGGGACAAATCTCAGCACGGACCGACCAATGAAGAAGCTCATGACAAACACTTTGGGCCGTTCAAAGTGATCAAGAAAGTGGGACGAGTTCTTACAACTCCAGATTCCTCACACGTGGAAAAGCATCCATCCTGTGTTCAATGAGGCCCTGTTGATGCCTTACCACGAGCCGCAATTTCCGACGCAACCCCGAGACACGCGTCACCACCTGTGCTGGAAGGAGCCGAACCGGAATGGGAGGTTGAGAAAGTGGTGAATTCCCGAAGTACTGCGGGGGTTTTCAATACAAGGTTCACTGGAAGGGTTATGGCACACACAAGCAGACATGGGTACTGGCATGCAATCTCAAAAATGCCAACAAAGCATCAGCGATTTCCACCAACAATATCCAACAAGCCGAAGCCACCCGCGCTTGCTCGCATTGAAGTCCCCATGTCGCAATTTCCATCACATCTATTCCGACCCATGCCACCGCCTGATACCGAACCTCTCAATGTCATGCTACCCTCTGCAGCCCTTATGGAGCAACTCTGGCGCAGAATAGAACTTGCACCTTAAGGAGGGGGTGATGTTATGAATTGCCATATTTTCACATCTCATTATATCTTATCGGGGGCTTGTCTTATCAACTAACGGACTGTTTCATCATCTGTTTCGTCACTGATCATACTCCTTTTCATTACCAAAGCCGTACTCATGTCAGACACACGCCAACACATGGATGACATCATACATGCCATACCCATGGACTTCCTATTGTATACACATCACCGATACTCGTAGCACACATGGGTTTTAGTATTATTACTTACATGCAGTTACCACTCGTATTTAATGGTTTCACGGACTAGTAGCATACACACTGGGTCAAGGGCGTGGAGTTATCCCTAGCGGAAACATGTATGGACAAGGAGTCCCAAACACAGACTTACTAGTATATAAGCAGTAGCGTAGCATCATTGTACTTTAGTTCGATCTTGTTTATATACCTGGCCTAGCCTAGTCTTACGAACCGAACACTTTCTCCTTTAGTTCTTGCTGTGGTACCTGGTTTAGTCTTGTGGCTATAGTCAGTCGCTAACAGACGAGCATTGACCAATACAGACAGACTTTTCCGTACACACATCTTGCAAAACCCCACAAGATTTCTAGACACGGACTGGGTGGATGTAGACAAACTTCAAGCGTTCCTGAAGCAGTCCATCCCGGAATCATCAAAATTGGCATCATGCCCCATTAAACAGGAGCCGGAACCTGTCATCAAGATTGAGTCTGTCAGTGACACGGCGTCAACAAGCATCCCCCGTCAGGACATCAGAACACGGTCAACAGTCCAAAACGGCCATGAAGTTCTCAAAATTCTTGATAGTTCTGACTTAGAGTTGGAGCCACAGGACAACTCAGTGAGCGGCACAGCGGGAGATACTTCGGATTATGTTGACGAGCTTGACTGAACTCATGCCTAGAACTTTTGGTCCCCTCTCCAATGTTGTTGTCACCTTTGTTCAGTGCCGGTTTGGTTGCTCCATTCGTCCAAACACACTGTTCCTAACATCTTTGCCAGCCTGTTTACATGTTGACCATAACAAAGAGGATGCTGATAGCAAGGGTGTAATGGGTATGCCCTAGTATGACTCTTTACCTTCAGCTTCAAGTGCAATTCAGGAACCCGCCAATGCATCCTGCGACTCTGATGACGATTTAGAGATGGTTGACTTTGTGGAGGGTATGTTCATCCATCAAAATACCGGACAGATGTGTGACAATGAGGTTTCTATAGATGATGAAGCCCCTTTGCTGGTTAAATGGATGAACCCTCTCGTTGATTCCATGGACCCGACGCAATGGCAAGCCGATCAAGATTACACGTGAAGTTAGTGTTCAACGAGTGCATCTGTGGTCCAACGCTTTCATCATATCTCTCATTGGCCTCCAGTCAGCGTAGGCAAGCAGTCAAATCCGAAGCGTTGTAGTCGCTGAACCGTGGGCTATGCCTATTCTGATGAGGAACCGGACATTTTTCCTATTAGACAAGTTTAATGAAAGTTGAGTTTTGTACAATGATTTCATAGGGAGTGTGTCGTTCAATTTGCAGTAAGCCTGAAGGATGATGACGCACATGAACTGCACATCCGCGTCAAGTGCAGATTCATGTGGGTCATTTGCGTGACAGGAGGTATGTTTAGATCAACGTGTTCTATATCTATGTTCTACGTGCTACTTTCTCAATGTGCTTTTACTAACTATTTCTAGCACTACTCCAAATGTGGTGGCATCCCACCGGATGCCATGTACACCATGTGGCGCATCCGGCTGAGGTATCGGAATTCTGATATGCCGTCTAAAAGGTGATGCACATACCCGAGTGTGGGTGTACACCCCTGGGTGTGGGTGTGCATGTCATGAGCTGCTGTGGTTATAGTTGTCTTTACTCTACAAGGTAAGCGATCAAGTTTTATAAGACGACAAAAAGGACAGCGCAGTATGTAGGAAGCCACGTCTCGGCAAGCACGAGTCCCTGTACCGTATGAAGGAAGTACCTAGACCTAGTTGAGCTAACGAAGAGTCCGCGGAACATGAACAGCGAGGTCGTAGAAGAAGAAAAGGGTGTGGGGACGAGGGGTGTGGGGCGAGGGGGTGGGTGGGGAAAAGCAGGATAGAACAAGAGAGAAAAGAGAAAGGGAAAAAAGGCATAGGAAAGGGGACGACTAGGTTTGGGAGATCTGGAAAGAGGACGACGTTCAAGCGAGATCATCTGCCAAAGGGAAGAAGTTGGCGCTGTCAATACCGAAGTGCTTCATGCGCGCGATGACGAAGTCGAAGGGGGTGAGGTACGTGATATCCAAGGTTTCAGTGATACCGTCTCCGCCAGTGAGCAGGCCACAGATCCTACCGTCACCGGCGACGACACCTGCGCCAGAGTCTCCGGGCTTGGAGAAGGGGCCAGACTTGGAGGTGTAAGGAAGCACGGCTACCTCCCTTGACGAAACACCAGGCAGATTGTTGTAGTAGCGGCGGACGACAGAACAGATGTTGTTGATGCGGCCGACTTGGAGTCCGGAGCCGTTGCCGTTCTGGATGGCCATAATGGTGGGCTCGGCGTCCTGGTTCTTTGTCTTCGGATTGGGATTGAGCATATCCCTGTCCGAGAGGATACCACGACACCTATGGAGACAATCGCCGGGGTAGTCAAATGAGTGAGGGTTGGCGAGATGGGGGTACATCAACTTCTTGAAGTCGGCAGCAACAATCTGGCCAAGATTGACAGTGTTGCCAACGAAGTTACGCCTGTTGATCATGTCGGGGTAAATCTCAATGATTTCCCAGTCCTTGGTGTACCGTCCCTCGCCTACGCTAAAGGCGATGGGGGGCAAAAAGATGACATGACCAATGATGTGCTTGGTCTCATCGGCCCAGTCTCTCTTGACGTCCTTCTGCAACTTCTCAAACACTCCAATAGCATCCTTTGCCTTGTCCATCTCGCGCTGTACCGCCTTCCGCTCTGCAGCAGCCTCGTCCTCCTTCAAGTTCTCGGCAAGTGCCAAGCGCTTTTTGAGGAACGCAAGGTTGGCAATCTGACCATCGATCTTGCCCTGGATATCTTGGACGCGAGCGTCAAAGGCGGCCAGGACCCCCAATAGTGCTACGAAATGTCGTCCTGTAGGTTCGGACAAAAATTTGCCAAAAGTGGTCAAATGTTGTGTCAAGTTCAGACAAAATGATTGGCGCCGCAGGCGGAGCCCAGGTCAGAGTTTGGACAGAATGGGACCGGTGAGGGTGTTCTGGAGAGGTCCCAGATTCAAACAAGTGGCTGTCTTTGGGCCGGAACAACAGTCATTTTCTGTCCAATCTTACTATATTTGGGTCTTCATGGCCTAGGTCAACACATCGTGGCCTGGTAGCGTCAAGGATGGCAACAAATTTCTTATATATTCACGTAGCCAAAACAGTATCGACCAAGTATGACTGCTACGATGATAGCATATTTTGAAATTGAAATTTACTACCACAGTTCTTCCATCCAAGAGACCAAGTCTGCCCCATGTTGTTGGACATTGAAAGTACTGTCTTTTGACGAGCTGAATGGATTGGAAAGGGGAAAAAGTACCGCGACGCGCCGCTACACGTCATGGACGCTTTTGCGGCGGAAGTTACAATGCCACCCACACTCGCACAACTCCTCCCTGCACAGGAAATGCTAGTCCCCGACCTCCTCGCACTCCACCAATCTGTCGGCAACATCCCGAATCGCCGTTCAGCTTTATGAGCACATGCAGCAAAGACAGTTCCGCAAGTTCTCACCCACATTCTCACCGTTTCATGCGAAAGGGTTTATGCTTCTTCAACCATACAGCTTTTTGACATTGCTCTCCTCTAAACCCTCTGATAGTGAATCATGGCTCACCATTTCTGCATCCGCGTTTGCGACCTTCAAGTCGCTGCAGGCTGGTTTTCCAAAATTCACGTCGGCCATGGTCCAGTTCCGGAAGCGGAAGCAAGACGATGATGAAGAACTCGACTGGTCTTAGTTAGAGTTTCTACAATATGTTTGTGTACTTCAAAATGGCCGGTAATACACTCCCTGCTCTTTCAGAAGCGAAAATTTGCGGTCCCGGCGAAATTTGGGCAATTTCGGAGCCCGGCCTCAAGTTCGGACAAAAACTAGGCTCTGAGACCATGCCGGTCCAGGATTCGGACAAGAAACGGGGCCACAGGCCAAAAATCGGTTCGGACATCAAGTAGGCAAAACAGGCAAAATTTAGGACGACATTTAGTAGCACTATTGGGGGTCCTAGGCGGCCGTGCCGAGGAACATGACGTTGATACAAGCCGCCCCGGTGCCATCCTTGTACTCGTACTTGTCGTTCTTCACCGCGTTTGGGTCAAACATGACATGCCGAGCTATGATCATGAAGAGCTTCCCGTTGCGGGTGAAGAAGAAGCCTCCCGTGCCCTCAATGTGGGGGGTGCTAGCATTGCAAATGGGGATGCCCAGGGAAGTGGAGAAGGGCTGGCGAAGGTTGTAAGCGACGTTGGCGGTGACGGCGGGCTTGAACAGCGAGGCGGCAGAGAAGGTGGCCTCGGCCTCGCGGATCTGAACGTGGATGTCGGTGATGTCGTGCTGAACGAGGATACTGTGGCAATGGACAGCGACCTCATAGCCCTTCTCGCGAGAGAGAGAGCCGGGACGGACTCCCATGAAGATGATGGCGGGAGGGGAAGATGATGGCGGGAGGGGAGTCTTGGTCAGCTGGGCCGATGCGAAGGGGAGTTAACCCCGTGTACTGGACACCCTGCTCCTGCAAATAGCTCTCCATCGCGACACTAACGGTCTCATCCCAGAAGCTCTTGAGAAGATGAGATCCGAAAGGCGTCAGCTCCTTGGGTTCCACAAAGGTGTAAGGACCCTCGGAGGGCACCCAGGCAACACGATCGGATCGCGCGACGAGGATGGGCTTGGACTCCAACCCGTAGTAGAAGTTGAGAGCCTCGAGGTCGGAAGGAATGAAACGAGCATTGGGATCCATGGAGGGGATGGTGTACTGGGTGTTCGTGAAGGATATGCGGAGAGGAGGTAGGGAGTCTCGAGTGACAGTCTGAACAGAGGTGATGGTGTTGGAAAGTTAGAACCAGGCAAGCGCCGGAGAGAGAACAGGTAGGCACAAATAAGCAAATTGGAGACAAGTTGGAAACTTGACGAGGAAATCAGAGCAATTGAGGATGCTTGGACTGGGCCATATCTTCCCGCACCAATGATGCTTTGTGTCTCAGTCGCGTTGTTTCGTCAAGGACGCGGCGCTAGGGTTACGCGTCTAAGTAGGGTTAGATGATGTAAGCTGCCGATAGCTCTGCGATCTTCCCTCGTTGGCTACTTGCGACGACACGCAAAAACGCTGTCAATAACTCGAGGCTAGCATGTCCCGTCCACCATCATCGGCTGGATATGCAAAGTCGACCTATGCCTCGTCCTCCCACGGCCATGGCCACACGCCGTCCTCACCCTACGCCTTCTGCAACAGCTTTTGGGGCCCCGGTGATGCTGGAGTGCCAGTTCTCTTGGGGAAAATGAAAGGCTCTATCAAGACCATGGAGGAGCTTAGGACATTCTGGCGAGAGCGGGCGATAGTCGAGGAGGACTATGCCAAGCGTCTATCTAAGCTGGCGCGCTCGTTTTCCGGCGGCGGCATGGGGCGGGGCGAGGGCGGCGACCTGCGCACAACCCTCGATACCCTCATTCTCGAAACGGCCAATCAGGCCAAACATCACACTCGACTTGCCCATACTTTGACAACAGAGCTGGAGGCCAAGACCGGTGTGTTTCTGACAGACTTAAACGGCTTCAAGAAGAGTACGATTAGCCCGATTGAAAAGGACTGGAAGGCAAAGATGCAACAGCTCGAACACGTGAGGCGCGCAAAGGACAAGTACGAACAGGACATGGTCAAGATCAACGGCTATACCGCACAGAGCACCCTTGTCCACGGCCGTGAGTTAGACAAGGTTACCCTCAAGCTCGAACGAGCGCGCCAATCTGTGGGCGACACTCGGCGCGAATACGAGGGTTTCTCCAAAGTCTATGCCGAAAAGGTCGGTCTCCTTCAGTCGGTTTTTAATATTCTAACATTATCCAGGCAAAGGAATTCGAATCTCACTGGAAATCGGTTTGCGACGCGTGCGAAGACGTGGAACAGGAAAGAGGAGAGTTTGCAAAGGACGTGCTATGGGCGTATGCGAATGTGGTCAGTACAGTGTGTGTAATGGACGATAATGTAAGCTTGCTCCACTACAGCAACTTTCCGAAGCTAATGTTTGTACCCAGAGCTGCGAAAAGTTACGTTTGGCGCTGGAAGAGACCGACGTCGAACGAGATGTGGAGAACTTTGTTCGAGATCATGGCACTGGTCGTCAGATTCCTGACCCTCCCATGATCGTTGACTATACGCATCCGGATCCGGGCGATGATGCGGAAACTTATAGACTGGCTGACTTTACGAGGGTATCGCGACCAAGGAAAAAGAGAACAGTCGCTGATCAACTCAGCGAGGAGAATCTCGCTGTAAGACGGGCAGGCAGTGTCAGTCCCACAAAACAAGCCGCAGACGACGATTCAGATCGTGATGAAGGGGAGGACCGGAAGGAAGAAGAACAGGATGACGGTATCAACCGCGCTGGATTGGGTGCCGGAGGATTCTCACTCGCTAAACTTGAACAACCTGTCCCTCAAAACGTTCCATCCGTCTCTCGTCGTTCTACTACAGTTACAAGGAAGCCGGTCACGCCAGTTGATGACGACGTAACCTCGCCGCCGCCGGGTCCTTCTCGCCCTGCAACATTGCCACCCCCGAGTGCTGCAGATAGTAACGACCCATTGGCGCAGACCCTCGAGGCCCTCACGAAGGAGGTGAGCACGGCAGGCAGTGTGAGGCGACGGTCGACTGTAAATCAAGGACAAGCACCATCAGCTGTCAAGCCTGCACTTCCTCCACGATCAAGAGATCCATCTCCCGTCAAACCTGCCAGAGCGCCGTCCCCAGCTAAACCGGCAAGAGCACCATCACCGGCCATACGAGTGCCTTCCCCGGGTCCTGGTAGGGACTATAGGAACAGTGCAGAGATGGTCGTCGGTACGCTTCCGACCATGACGCCCAGTCATTCTCGTGCGACGTCGCCGAATCCGAACACTGGTGCTCCCACAGCGGCGTTTATGCAGCCTAGGACGAGTATGTCTATGCAAGATGTCGATATCCAGGCTACCCTCAAGGATTATGAACAGAGTTTGCCTGGGGAACGAAAGAGGAGAGGATCATTCAATGCCTCGGCATCACAAGGTGGGACGCCCGGACACGCCCATTCTCTCAGTCAGCAGAGTACCGGTGGAAGTGGACTACAGCGACCAACAAGTGGTGGGTATGCCGGTGTGGGCACTGGGTCTCGTGCTGCTTCGCCACAACCAATGAGCAGGAGCGTGAGCCCAGCACCTGGTCAGTATATATCCCCTGGCCCAACTGGCGAGTACATTGTTTCTTATTCTCAATAGAAGCTCACTTTTCCGTTTTAGGCGCACATTCCTCAGTTAATACGTCGACAATACATGCGCCACAAAGTCGTTCTGGGTCGATGGCTGCTCCATCCCCAAATCCTGTGCGTGCTACCTCGCCAGGTATGGCCCATGACGTGAATGGACGGGTAGTCCAAGACGAGATGGCCTTGCGTTATCCACAACAGGGTAACACATATCAACAACGCCCGCAAAGTCAGAGCCAAAGCCAAAATCAAAACCCACGCCCCACATCAGGCATGAGCCCACCTGGAACTGGTTATACATCTCCTGGAGGTGGGTATCAGCAACGGCCTACATCGGGGAGTGGATACCAGCAGCGGCCTACGTCGGGGAGTGGATATCAGCACCCACCGCCGCCTCCTTCGCAGCCGCCTTATCAAGCACCTCCACCAAGCCAAACACCTGCATATGCTGCACCGCCAACGAGTCAAGCACCACCATATGGTGGTCAAGGCCAAGGAGTACAGCGACGACCATCGTATATTGGCCCAGGCGGAGCAGTTGTACCCCCACCACCGCCGATTACGACGGCAGCAAGCCCAGGATATTATCAACAGCCGCCACAGCAGTATCAATATCCCGCAAGTCAGAGCTATCAGCAACCTCCACCGGCGACTCAGAATTACCAGGCGCCGCCTCCGGCAAGCCAGAGCTATCAACAACCACCACCCAATCAAGGCTACCAGGCGAACGGGGCATACACCAACGGGAGAAACGTCTCAACCACCGGACACGCTGTCTCGAGGGATGTGTCGACTAGCTCGTATTATTCCAACGGTGGATCTATCTCCAGGCAAGGTTCATACCCTGCACCGCCGCCGCCGCCGCCGCCAGTTGAAGAGGATAAACCTGTTCTGTTTTATGGTAATGTGTCTGCTTTCTTTCTGGACGTCAACATATTTACACTCTTCAGTCAAAGCGCTATATGATTACACCGCAACTATACCCGAGGAGTTTGACTTCCAGGCGGGAGATATCATTGCAGTCACAAGTACACCGGAGGATGGATGGTGGACGGGTCGGCTGCTTGATGAAGGGAGGGTAGTGAGGGGACGAGAGGTATTTCCGAGCAACTTTGTTTGTCTGTTCTAGTCGAGGCTCTGACCGGATCATTCGGAGGTGCGGAATTTGTTGGATAGAAATGGTTGTTGTTGCTGCATCTGACTGTATGTACTCTCTTCATTCTGTAGCCTTCAATGTGATGTCTAGTTCGTTGTATCTACCTTCATTTGGAAAGCCGTGATATATTCCTAGTGCATCTCGAAGACATCCAAGTGCTCAGTAAACTTCTAATCGCTTCGGGAGTACCGGCATGCATTGCATTGAGGACACCGAGGGAAATGAGTTAGTTTGAAGAGCCTAATGGGAAATTTTACAGCTGCTGTGATTAGCGGCATGACTCAAGTGATACGCTTGCTCGTGAGAGGAAGCTTTCTCTAAACCTATTGCAATGGTCACTACGCGTCTTTTGGATTGCGAGGTGGGGCCGAGGTCATTGTACTAAGCTTCCTTAGTTCTCGCTCCTGCGTTCAGTGATTGGAGTCGTATTGGTGATAGTCGTGTATTGAACAACCCATGATCCCGTTTCTTAAGCTTAAACGCGTGGCACAACCGGAACAGCAGCGAAGATCTGACGGCTGGCGTGTATACTAGTCATCCTTGTACTTTTGTAGACGCCACAATTACTCATAATTCGGGAGTGGACTAGTGTCGGACAATAGGGAAAGGTCAAAAGCGACCCAAATTGTTCACCTTTGACGGATTGGCGGAAGGAGAAAGGCCAACCACGTGGTAGCGTCAAAGCAGTCGGTACATAACAGCGTCACACAACGCGGTAAAACGTACAACAAGGAACCGCCGCCACTGCCCAACGACGACAATAAATACGGGAAGGATGAGCGACTCACAGGAGCCTGAAAGCTGGGACGACGAATTCGAACTTGACGATCCCAGTCCATCCACCTCCCGACCACGAACTTCACTAAACGACGACGACGATAACGATTTTGGCGTATGGGGCGACGACGACGAGGACAGGACCCTCACGGCGCGTTCTCGGCCGGCGAAAGCACCAACACCGCCGCCCCCGGTGCCCCCCATACCCGCCGCGCTCCAGAGCCCCGTTCCTTCCGTTTTTTCTAGCGGAAGCAACAATTCGACGACACACCTGCGGCCGACGATTTCGCGAACGTCAGCTGGGAGAGCCTCGGTGGGCTTTGCCAATCTGCCGCCGAGTCCGCCGATTCACCAAGAGCGACGGCGGTTAAAGAAAAAGAGCAGACCGCCCCATGAAGGCGTGTATGAAATGCAGGAATACCCTATGAGCGACGAGGACCTGCCCGCCACTGTGACCCCATGGGCTCACCAACGACAGGCTCGCCACTGCTGCAGCGCATCGGCAGCGTCAAGAGCAGATTCTCAGCCAAGAAGAAACGAGCGAGCTCAACTCCTAGTGATGTCGTCCTTCAGGAGGGTATGTCGACTTGCTTTCTTTCACAACTTTGTATTCATTCTCTTCAGAGTCTACACCACGCCCGTCTACCCCTCCACAATCCAAATCCTGGTTTTTTCGCCCCCCGGATGCCGATCCACAGACCCCGAAACTCAGCAAACGCAAGAGTTTTGGCCTTGTACGCAAAAGCGACCTACCCCCCGACCTGGAGGCAGAGCTTTTCAATGGAAACCACCAAGACAGATATGGCGGTCTAGGGCTCGGACGGGTCGGCGATGACCACAAACGGGAGCGGGACCGTTCACGGGAGAAAGACCACCAGGAGGGCAGTCGCTCGTGGATGGGCAACATGAGACGAATCAGTATTACTCCCAAACACAAACGAGGACTCTCTGTCGGTACTGGAGATGCGTTACCACCTCTCCTGCCGCCCATTGAGCTCAGGCCGCCGTCGCCACTCATGGACCTGTCTATCAGCCACCATCAGAGCCTGAGCGACGGCACCACAGCGAGCGGGAGTACAACGGGTAGTACCAGTCCCACTCGCAAAACATCCGCTGTTCATGCGTCGACAACCGCTTCGTTAGGCCGAACCACTACCGCCACAATATCGAATAGTAGCGTCGTTCCCCGAAGAAATTCACTGGTGATCTCAAGATCCCCGCTCGAATATCTCAGGCTCAAGTGGGTTTACGGCGTGACTTGACGTTGGTCCGCGAGTTTGCCAAGAGTGTAGACGGTTAGCCTCCTTTTTATGTTCTCTTGTCATTGTCTGACTAGTTTATAGAGCTCAAAGACCTCCAAGCGACACATACCGATCTTGTTACTCAGATCCAGGCCATTCTCGCGTCGTCGCCACCCCCTCCTGCACCCCGCGCGATATCCCCATCCATCTTTCGCCCTCGCAGTCGTTCCAACACAGCGACGCGTCCCAACACCATACAGGCCCTTGCGGCCGACTATTATACCCTTAATTCCAAATATCATATAGCATGGGAGTGCGCAGAGCTCCTCATTGAACTGGGTGGTGGTGGACCGCCACCACCTACCAGTGTATCTGCCCCGGCTGTCACAGTGTCAGCGAGCGATCCCGGGACTAGCAAAAAGAGTCGCGAGCGCGCCATTACCCTAAATGGAGATGATCGCGAGTGGGATAATGCGACACCTACACCTCCTCCTGCCGCGACCATACCACCGACTGCGCCCGCGGCTTGGCGTGCTTCCACTGGCAGAAACGATCTTAGCCAACGACAGCTCGTGCTACTTCGCGAAATGCTGAACCCTGTAACGCCAGTACCCGAACGGAGCGATAGCAGAATAAGCGTCAACCGTGATTGGCGTTGGGGCGACGCAATGAGCAGCACGGTTACGCTGCCCAGTGAGGAGAGTTCAGTTCCCCCGAGCGCTACACCTATTTCCAAGAAGAGACGCAGTTCGCGGATGGGGATGAGTGGGCTTAGAGACATGTTGAAGAGTTTGAAGAAGCAGGCCAATGGTTCCAGCTCGACCAGTGTAAGCACTACGAGCGGGGACAGCGGCGGTCGGCAGGACGGACATATGTACGCACACGGAAAGGTCCCGACATATGGACGACGGCGAGCGAAAACATCCAGTGGTCCTGAACTGATGGATCCAACGTCAAGACCAACTACGCCCTACACTAATGCGAGTCTATCATCGCTCAACCGACCCAGTCCTCGGCGACCGAGCTTGGCAAGCATCTTTAGAATCGGCAAGGGGAACAGCAAGAACTCTGTGGCTGAAGCAAGTCGGAGTAATTTGGACCTTCAGCCGACGTCAAGCGGTAGTAGTGCTGGGCGAGACGACTGGGATCACATGGAGGATGAACTAGGACATGGCGGCGCGGGTGCCGGAGACACGATACGTGTGCGGCGTGGTGCGTTATTTGCGGACGAGAACCGGCTGTCGAATGTGGAGGAGGAGGGTGCCAAGCTGCCGGCGGCTCTGGCTATGTTGAAAAACGCGTCTGTGCGATCTATGCCTGAGCCGCGGCTTGCGATGACGCCGGAGAACATCAAACCGTTATTAGAGAATGCGCGGGAGGTGAAGCGGCGGCTGGGCGACTGCATAGACGAGATGCGGGCGTTATTGGACGTTCATCGGTAGCATGGATTGCATTTTCTCTCATTTAGCATTGTTTCTTGCTGTCGTAGTTAGCTTTGTGTAATAAAAAAGATAAACTGCCATAAAAAGTCGGGGGGCGGGCAGCCGGAGGCCACAGCCCTAGGGTGGCTGTGCTGATCTTGCGCACAGACACGCTTACCTGATTGAAACTCCGCCAGAAAGGCATGGGCTGAGTTGCCTGTCTCCCCAACAACGACTACCACCACATCTATGTCTGAAATCCGGAGAAAGCTTGTCATTGTCGGCGATGGTGCTTGCGGAAAGGTAGCCTGCTCTTTGCTCTGCTGTTCCTACCTGACCGCTGTCTCCAGACTTGTCTTTTGATCGTCTTTTCCAAGGGCACGTTCCCCGAGGTGTGTCCCACTAGTTGCCTTGCGCCAAGCGTCACTCAACCGTAACCGCAGGTCTACGTTCCCACAGTGTTCGAGAACTATGTCGCCGACGTTGAGGTTGATGGCAAGCACGTTGAACTGGCGCTATGGGATACTGCTGGCCAGGAAGACTACGACCGGCTCAGACCCCTGAGCTATCCCGACTCGCATGTTATCCTCATTTGCTTCGCGGTGGACAGCCCGGATTCGTTGGACAACGTTCAGGAGAAGGTGCGTTGCTGCCGTGTGCTGTAGAACGGATGGTTGACGCCGGTCTGTAGTGGATCTCTGAAGTCATGCATTTCTGCGCTGGGCTCCCTATCATTCTCGTCGGCTGCAAGAAGGATTTGCGACGGGACCAGCGGGTCATTGAGGAGCTGAGGAAGACGAGCCAACGGCCCGTTACACCTGAGGAGGTTAGTCGTACGATTATTGCCGTGTTGTTTCTCATTGTCTGACATTTCTGTTGTTCAGGGCATGGCGGTCGCTCAGAAGATCAACGCCAAGCACTACCTCGAGTGCTCGGCTAGGACGGGTGAGGGTGTCCGTGAAGTCTTCCAGTACGCTACTCGTGCTGCTCTTCTTAGCAGGCCAGGGAAGAAGAGTCATAAGAGCTGTGTTGTGCTGTAGTTTGAGACGTTTTTACGACGGACGTAGAGGAGCTTCATCATATCCCATATCCAATTTCCCTTTACGATTTCTCTCATGTTTTCTGTGCCCGTTTTACAACAATAACATGGTAATTACCTCTACCGTTTATGATGTGTGTTTCAAGGTTGTTGCGAACGGCACACTTGAAATAAAATACAGATTCCATTCATTTGAATGCTCTTGCCATGTTTAGTGGGTCAAGTAAAATAAATAGCACCCAACGCCGCAAAGGCTTGGGACATGAAACCATACAATATCTACTGCGACTGCTACTTTGCTACACGGGTGACGGAAACGAGGACTAAAGAGTGTGAGGGTTGGTGGGTTTCAAAGACTGAAGCTCGAATAAGCGGGGGGTAAGGATGTACATACAACGTATGTAGGGTGATTCATGAGAGAGAGATGGACAAGTCCGGGAGTACAACAGGATAAGATTTAGCAGAGCGGGTGGGTATCGAGGGAGAAATGGATTCCGAAGTTACATCATCATGGCAAAGGCGGCCGCGCCAACTGCGCCTCCACCGCCACCCATGATCATGTTATTGTAATCCCTCTGTGGAGGATACCCGTCAAACGGCTGGGCTGGAAACCGAGGTTTGTCTTCGTACTGGTAGCCTGGGGCACCGGCACCATAGTAGCCGGGTGCCGCCATACCACCGCCCATTCCTGGGCCCATCATCAATGGCTCGTAAGCCTGCATCGCGGGATTTTCAAAGCTCATGCCCGTTGGGGACGCGATGACAGGTGAGCGCGAGTAGCCGTGTCCGGCATACTCGTCGGGAGAGTGACCGTCGCCATCGTCATAGTCCTCCTCCTCGCCGGCGACGCCGAGAACTTCGAGTTCACCGAGATGACCATGCCGAAGCCCTCGCCGCGAACAGGCTCTTCTACGCGCGGAACGCCAGAGCGATCCCGCCATTCGTTAATTTCTCGGCGGAGGGCGTCGGCTTCCATCTTGAGTGCCCGGAGCTCGCGGGCGGCAAGAAGCCGGTGGCGGCGGGAAGCGTGGACGTGGGCAATGGATGAGTTGACGATGCTAGACTTGGACGGCCGGCGGATCTGAGAAAGATTCGGGAGGAGTGCGGCAAGATCGAGGAAGCGGCCGTTTAAAGTCTCCCGACGCTGCCGCTCGACGGCATTGTGGGTGGCGCGCCGCTCGGCAGTGTTAGCGCGGCGGGACGGCTTGCGTTTTTGGCCGGGGCCGCCGACGGGGGCAGAGTGCGGCGGCGGTGGTAGTTCGTCAGATGGCGAAGCAAGCGGGAGAGTCGGGGTTGTTGGGGTAAGAGGTTGGTTGGAGTCGTCAGAGGCAGGCGAGTTTGGGAGAGACATGGCCATTGCGAGAGATAATTCGTTATCGCGAGCTGAGCTCAAGCGAGTACTGGTAAATGCTGGTGGATTTGGGCGGAAAGTGTGAAGCCGGCAAGGGTCGCGAGATCTGTTTTTTTTCCAAGGTGAGCATGACTATCGTCTTTATAACGAGCAAAACTCACTCCAAGCGGTGTCCTTGTTACGGCGAGGTTAAGCGGGAGGGAGGGAGGAGGAGGAGGAGGAGGAGGAGGAGGACGGTAACGAGCGAGGGGGGATCAACAACGGGGGAACTGGATTCTCAATCCATCGTCGCCTGTTATTATCTGTTCGCCCCTTGCCGAAGCCAAACAAATAATGCACATACCGGTTCACTTGCCAGATCCGAGTGCGGTTCGATTGTCAAGGGCCAGCCGAGCCTGGGAATTAGAGTCCCACATCAGAAACTCTCAATCTCTTGCCTATCGGGATACCTTGCCTCCCATTCTTGCAGTACTGCCTTACTTTTTGGGCCAGCCCCTGCAAGGTATTTGCTTCGGGTCGTCTCCCCTCTCGAATCACCGAATTCAAATCCACTCCTGCTTCCCTCACAACGCTTCTCGTACGACGTATAACCTCAAACATCATCTCCAGAACACAATCCTTACCAAACGAATATATCGCCAGGACATCAATGCTATGTATAACGGAGGATCATCTTCCGACTCTAAAAAGTTCGAACAGATCAGTGCACTAAGTATTACCTCACTCTCAGTGTTTCGTCCCGTATTCTTTGAAAACCCTCGTTCCCCGAGTACCGGCCGCACAAATCTCTACTTCTCGGCCATCTTGATTCTTGTTCCCAAGCTGGACTGTTGATGACTTGCTCCTTCGGCTCCTGCCAGTCTCCCTAAGTACATCCATGACGCGCTGATGCCTCCGTTATTATGACTGATGGTAAGATGCGACCTAGTGATAAATGCAGTAGCCGTTAGATGGCGAGCATCACCCCACGATCAAACCGAGGCCCGAACGCGCGCAAATCCCGACGCGGAGGCGAGCGGTGATGTCCTCATTTGGCATTCGGGGATTTCTCCTCCGGTACGGCGCGAAAAAATGGTTGCTGACTTGTAATTGCTCATCTATTGTCAATTACATAGATGAGCAATCACGGAGCAGTGTACATAGCAAGTCAGGCATTGAGATCCTCCATGACAATTCTCCGAGAATGCAGTTCCTGGCCTCAGGTCTTGTCGATCCCACAGACCTGACCTGCGTAATCAATCGTCGGGCGATATTACTACGCTCTGTGCAGGGCAATGTTGGTCCAGGTATCTACGCCTCTCGTCCCTAAGAGGTCTGAAAGCTACTCGACCTGACACGGATACACTCCAATTTGCATTGAACATTCCTGGTAATTCTCTTTTCAAGGCTTTTCGCCACAGTCAAGAGAGATCCAGACCCTCTTCGAACCTGCAGCACAACGGCAAGTCCCGACTCGGACATTATGTATTTGGGCCATGTACGAATTCGAATGCCAGCGCATCAGACGCTGAGATTGAAGTGAGTTTAGCTATGGGCCCGTGACCGCCCCTCGGATGGGATATATCTCGGAGAACCCCTCTCCTGCGTAGGAAATACAGCAAGAAAGGTGTATCCGCTTTCGTGAAACAATTTTATAGTTTAGGAGTGGGCAAAGTTAGTGTGTGCGGGTAACATTCGTCGTCGTTGGAGAGCGCAAGAAACATACCGCTACACGGCCCGTAGCTGCCGCTGTGCCAATGCAGGGATGATGATCAGTTTGGTTTGGCTCGGATGTAGTCTCGTCCTAGGCTTACCGGGTCTATTCAAATGCCCAGACAAATTTGACATACCAACAACTTGACACAACGCAAATCCCTTGTTTTGAGCGTCGTTGCTGGCTCTCACTGTTGGAGGCTCCTCCGTCGGTGGCGAGCTTCGGTGGCCCAGGCTTCTTTCATTCCTTTACAGTTTGTTCTTGCCTCTTACCTTGTTTCAAACCCATCTTCTCGAAATAGGGACTTGCGCTTCAGTACGCTTGAAATCTGGACCTCGGCACGGAAGTTATTCCTGCACGCTCTCTCCGACGCGATGCTGGACGGCTTCCAACTCGTACTGCTGGCAATCGCGTCCACTAATAAAGGTCCTTCGTTGACGCTCTCCGACGCGCTCGGAATTTCTAGTCGGACGCGTTTTATACGAGACGTGCATCTCTACAGCTGTATCCGATAATTCTGCAAGCCTCCCTGCTCTGTAATTCTGAAACCTAGAACGATAAGCTTTTGCGTTTCCTAATAGTAACGTGATATTGCGACTGGTTCACTCTCGTCCTAACATGATTACAGAAACCTTGGATTCAGCATATGTTCTGCCTAGTCTGCGATCCACGTGTGTTCTCGACTATCTGCACACCCTTAATTGAATTCTTGTCTTCTTCTCTTCTCCCTCGGACACCAGGTCTTTATCTAGCACCGGGCAGTCTTCTTTCATTTAGTAGTCCTTGTGTCGATGCTTGACCCACTCTCTACTCGGCTTCAGGTTCAGGTACGCCGAGCTCTCACTTGTGTGTCCTACTCGGCGGCCTCGTCCCAGCGTATCCAGGTAGTATGCCTCCTGCGTCCGTCGGTAGCTCGTCCAACTCCTTTCGTCCCCAGCACGTTCGAACTCCCTCTGGGTAGAGCGCAATCTCCCCCATCTAGACTCCCAAGTCTGAAACACACTTCTCCAGTGAGAGAAGAAGGCGTCATCTTCCATCTCATGCTCAAATTCCATGTGGGGGAGGCAACGATAAGCCCTCGGACGCGTATCATCATCATGATCGCAAATCGCGCAATGTTAATCGGCATGGACATACTACTGGCTTCCTCCGAATATCGTGTCTCCTCGTGCCATACACTTTCTCAGCCACCATCACAGAGAGCACTCGGTCGTCATGTTTCGACTGGACGAGGTCGACACTACGACCCCACACCATATGGCGATCTCTCAACATCAATCATATCCAAGTAAGCATCGGAACCTTCTGATTAACACGCGTCAAAGCTCACCGGAAGTGCGCAATGCAGACATACAGAAATGTGTAAGGTCTTGGTAAGTAACCAGACCTTTGACGCTGAGAATCACAGATGGTTCAGAATCCGTCACTTCTATCATCCTCCCAAACTTCTACGAGCGCACAGCCTCCTGTCTTGAATTGTCGATACTCAGGCGTACAATTCCATATCAAGTCCCTACTTCCAAACATACCCGCTCGCATCGCACGCGTCGTGTAACCCCGGAGCCTCTCCTCCGGCGCACGGTGAGAGCCCTGTCATATCGCCAGTGTCATCAACGCGACTCGAATCTCATGCTTCATATTGACGTAGAAGAAGAACGCGTCAGTACGTATAGACCTGGGCAAGTCGGAGGTACGAATCCAAAATAGCTTGAAAGGGAGTGTCATATCAGAAAGACTTGCCACAAAAACGACAAGGACAATAAAAATGAAAGCGAACCGTGCAAGGCTTCGAGGACGACTCTGTGGCATCACCGTAAATGTCAGGTGCAGATAGGAACACCCGAGAATGCTTTCCAACGAGTTCGACGCAGTCATGATTACTCCTCCGGCCGTCCACGTTGTCCAAGAACACCGGCGTACTTGGTAAATGATTCGCGGAATGACTTGCAAAACCGCCGGAACGTGGACGCCCAGATACCGAGTTGGGAAAGCTCGGGAGATATCAGAGGCACCTCGTCACGACGGACCGAAAACAAAACCCCGACAATCAGAGGTGTGCACGTCAACTTCGCACGCCCAAGATGTCAGTCCAGAAACCAATCTGAGATGCTGGTGCTTTCCGAGTGGAGTCGGCCAATGCGCATACACCGAGGTCGTCTGATAAGCAAATACATGTTTCCCCGTTCTTATTTATGCGCGCATACTGTACACATATAAATAGTGATATCTAAAGCGTTTAACAGCGAATAAAATTGCCCACGATCATACTAGGAATTCCCCACTTGTCTCGTCGGATGGTAAAAGAGAAACAGCAATTCACCAGCGAGTCTTGAGCAGGTTCTTGGGGCGACAGGGCGCCGTTGTCGGCAGCCGGGCCATTCGTGCCATTCGTACCGTTTGCCCCATTTGCTGTAGGATTGGTCGTGGTTAGAGCGGTCGAAGTCGATGTTGAGGCGGTGGACGAGAGAACTGGCTTGTACCTCAGGACGCAGGACGTGAGGACGGCTTTTTGGGATGAATCAAAGGCGACATGGCCATATTTCTTGCAAAGGCATTCAGCAGATGTTGCCAAAGGATCACGAGACACACCTCCCAATAATTTACAGCGCTCTCCTCGGCCATCAACTCGTAAATGCAAACGCGACCTTCGCGCATCATCCACCCATCAACGCCGACGAGCTCCGCAAACTCGCGATTTCCCTTGTATATTTCGCCAGTGCGACGCCATAGGCACGCAGGAACACCCATCGCGCTGAAGACGCGATCGTAATCTAACAAAAGGCGCTCGAAGGCCTCTTCGATGAAAACCAGGTCAATGTCCCGCAGACTCTGTGCGACGGCACGAAATTTGGGACGAAGTACGGAGAGAGGTTGGAGTATCTGCTGCTTGCTCTCCTGGCTCACGCTGGGGTTGGGGTCAGCAAGAAGGGTGGAAAAGATGGCAAGGGACCAACTTGCGATCCATCCAGCGACTGAGGCGAGCGTAGCCTTTGACATAGTTGTATGGTTTCAACAGACCAGCCTCGTATTTGCTCCGGATGACTCGATTGAGCCTTTCGTCGCGCGACCCCGGACTTTGGTCTGCTGCTGTCAGGAGGAAGCGTTCCGTCTTGGTCGCGCTTGGCAGGATTTCGTCTGGAGTAGCCGCGGCTGCTGGGGGGAATGCAGTCGGTAGAGGTGTTGTGCTGGCAGGTGGTGCACCGAAGAACGAGCCGTCATCGAGAGTTTCCAAAAAATCTGTCAAGACCGAGAACTCGTTTCCGAGCGTGACGCCGGGGTCGCTGTAGATGTACGGCTGAGTTGGGGGTGGTGGAACTGGCTGCTGCTGCTGCTGTGGTGTCCGACGACGCTCCTCGTCGTGACATAGATGACCGATTTCCCGCTTGATGCAGCGCTGACACGGACGGCCCTCGTCGCAGGTCATGTGGCTCCGGCGGCAGTAAAGACAGGCATGGTTGACTTTCCGTCGCTTGGGCGTCTTTTTCTTTCCCGAAGGAGACCCAGGCGGGCTGGACATCGCGAGTGTAAAGCTTTATGAGGGACCTGCGCTCTGCGTGATGGTGGACATTGAGTAGGAAAATTACACGTGCTCTTGATGACATGACTTCGGCCTCCCATCCGATCGTTCGTTCTCCGCTCCCGCGGTACACCGGCGCCTACCCGCCTCATCTGTGCTCCTCAGCTTTGCGTGCACTGGTCACCGCCTGCTCAAGACAGACGCGACGGCTGCCGCATAGCATATTCCAGCTGCTATGATTTTTACCGGCACCTTCCCACAGCAGCCGTGACGCCTATTCATAGCTACCTCGCGCTAAATAGAATAGTTAGTTACACCAGAGAAAAAGAGTCGGGTAGTTACGTTGTTTCCATGTGGGATGCGGAGAATAGACAGGCACGTCGCAAGTGGCGGTGAGTTCAAAAGACTCCTTTCATGCCGGAAGGCCTTCGGAATCCAAGGACTACAATATAGCTCGAGAGGGGAATATTATGTGTCTAGACTGACGACAAGGTCTGCAATGACCCAAATTAATCGAGGAAGTAATAACACTCAGAGTAACGAGGACTTTGATTGCGAGCTATTCAGTCGGGATGTGTCGGGTGCGAAAATGCCAAGATAGTTCTTGCAAGTGCATCGTGTAGGTCCAGAATCCATAGAAAAGGATACGATGCGGAAATCTAGTAACATGCGGCGAATCCAGAGGTGCTACATGTGGATGATTGTGTATTCAGCCTTAGAACGGGGTCCCGTATAGCGTCAGTCCAATAGCAAGCGAGCACGCTCCAACTAAGACGGAAGTTGTTGCTGCATTGTGAGGTCGTCCATATGGTTCCAACTTGGTGTCGATACCCATGCAAGGGAGCATGAGAGACTAAAAGTCAAAGATCGGGTCAAGACGCGAGAAACGCGTTCGTTCCGGTCGGAGTGTAAAACTGAGAGTTCGTGTCATGTGATATTTATTGACTTTCACAAAACTGCTGACTCTCACTGAGACGAGCCACAACTATCATGTTTCTCGCACGAAAATCATTGTCCACACGAGTCCATACAGATATCAAGAACTTCGGGCTGGAAGCTTGAAGCTTCATTCTATTCTAGTGCGAAGCACTTGACCTTGTAAGGATAAACCCATATCAGAATCAATACTACCCGGCCTTGCTGTGAACTGTTGCTAATGAATAATCCCAGCGTCGCTTCTTCGTTTCAAAGCCGCACTGGTGATAGAGCGATATAGCAGCATAGTTCTCCTCCTTTGCGGAAACCCAGATTTCTTTGCATCCTGGTGTCCCCGCGATGGCTGAAAGCACAAGACCGCGTCCGTAACCATGACGGCGGTACGACTCCTCCACCGCAAGCCCGGTAATGAGAACATGTGTATCGCCTCCAGAGTCCTCGAGCATTACATACTGTATATATGCCACCGGACTGCTTGAAGCACCACAAACCCAAGCCAATGTGGTCTCGTTGTTCATCAGCCAGCTTTTCGCCGGATATCGCGATGCGAAGTACTCGCTTCCGTCGATAATATAAGAGTCAGTGCGCAACTGTAAAGCGTAACAACGAAGCGCTGCATACGCCCTCTGGACGAAGCCCGGAGTTACAGACAGGATATCTGTCAGTTCCTTGGACTTCAAATTCAAATAAGACTTCGAGATGTCTCCGAGGCCTATGCAGTTCAGAAGGCGGAAGGATATCACGATGGGCCGATGTGATGTGAACAAGGATGTCTGCCCAATATCTGTCTCGAGCCAACTTTGCTCTTCCGACACGACCAAGTTCAGAAATGTGGCGGGGAAGGTCTTGCCATCGTTCATCATTTGCTGTTCCAAGTCACAGATGATATAGCATCCATTGAGGAAATGCCGAGGGTACTGAGGATTATGAAGGATGAGAATGGCGACGACATCAGACCGCAGGCTTTGGGGAACAGGTATGCGCCTGCAAAAAGGAACACTGTTCTCGAAATGGGCGACCAAAAGTTCCGTGTACATTGCTGCTGAGTTCTACTCGAATAAGCCTATTGGTCCCAGGAGTAGTCGCTGAGCCCTACCTTCCGTTGTGGGTGTGTTCCGATCGGAGCTTGAAACGCGTCGTTCTGACCACCATGGACCCTATGACCGTCTTCGACACACCAACAACTCCGCGCTCCACAAAGTCGCCTCGGCGCTGTCGTTTCTGCGCCTCGATGTTCATCCTCCGCAGAACCTTGAGAAAACATTCCAAATTGTTTGGAGCTTGTCATGCGGGTTTCCTTCCCGCTTTCCTTGCTGGTACCTCGCTATATCCTTTAGGTGGTCTTTAGCCTCAGGTGACGGGGCCTGTCACTGCCTCCATCTCTCGACGATGATGGCATCCCGCGCGGTTACCAAACAAATTGACCAGGTCCTCCAAAATGCTTCTTTCCGAATGGACCAAACTTAATACCCAGGGAATCCTTTGAGGCATAAGATGGCGCTTCTAGTTCCTGGAATCGTCATAGTCTCTTGCTACCAGCTTGGACCTTAACTTTCACTCTGTTGCCGCCATGAACGACAAAAGTCGCGGATCCAAAATCTCACTGGAAGCTAGTGTGTTGTCCGTCAGCGATGGAGAGTTCAAGGATCATACTGTTAGAAGGCTCAAGGTGTGCTAGCGCGTTGCTTTCCGATTTCAGAATCTTATCATGATATTCAGAGTCGGCACTTGCAACTCATCGGAATCGGAGGTTCGTCTTCGCGCCTTCCTGACGCGTCTAGCTCTCATCCATGCATTAGGATCTATCGGAACAGCTTTGTTTCTTCAAATTGGCTTCGTGTTGCCCCACGGCGGTCCTGGAAGCCTACTAATCGCTTTCATTTTCTGGTCGACTGTGGTAATGGCACTAAATAACTGCCTTAGTACGTCTCAAGCGTCCTCACAGTGTCCTGTCTTTCCTGACCGTCCTTCAAGCTGAGATGGTTACTTGGATTCCAGTATCATCACCCTTTGTGCGTTATCTCTTCGTGTCACCAGTTGTTTTTCTCATGGTATCTGCAGGTCCGTTTCGCGGACAGATTTGTTGACGAAGCTCTTGGCTTTTGTTCTGGCCTGAACTTCTACATCTTCCTCGCCATCCTCGTCCCTTTTGAAATCACAGCCTTCAATCTGATGCTCAATTTTTGGACTGACAAAGTACCGATTGCCGCTGTCATCACATTCGTGCTGCTCTGTTATCTGTATGATTGATATGCATTCTACGCGTTTTTCGACTCTCACGTTATCCCTAGGTTACTCAACATCTTCGCTGTCCGTTTTTATGGAGGTCAGGAGGTCCGTTCGCGTCGTATCTCGTCCAGCTGACGTTGTCCCCGTCGTTAGAGTCTGAATACTGGCTTGCCATTGGCAAGGTCATTCTCGCCATCGGTCTACTGTTTTTCACCTTCATCACTATGCTTGGAGGGAACCCTCACCACGACCGCTTCGATTTTAGAAACTGGGATTGTAAGTTCATGCGCAACCTCTTCTGGTCACACAAATGTATCTGACTCTTTCACAGCCTCAAAGGTCGAGGTACTAATGAATCCTTCACTTTGTAAAAAAAGGGTTGACCTGAATGGCTCTTAGGGGACGCCGTTCGTGGAGTATTACCACACTGGCTCTACGGGCCGATTCATGGGTTTTCTGAGTTGCTTGATACAAGCATCCTTCACAGTATGTGGTATGTCTGACAAAAAACTTTGTCGAAGGTTGAACGTCAATCTCAATCTGCAATAGGTCCGGAATATCTTTCTATGACAGCGGGAGAAGCAGAACATCCACGCCGAAATCTTCCTAGGACTTATAAGGGTATTTTCATTCGACTGTCTACCTTCTTCGTTCTTGGAGCGTTGTGTGTGGGCATTCTCCTGCCGTATACGGATCCAAACCTACAACTTGCACTATCCAACCCGAAGCCAGGCGCCGGATCCTCGCCATACGTGATTGCGATGCAGAACCTGGATATTAGCGGCCTGCCTCATGTCGTGAACGTACTGATCATGCTGTCGGTCTTCTCCGCGGGGAACAGCTACGTCTTTTGCGCGAGCCGGACATTATACGGCATGGCGCTTGAGCGCAAGATGCCTCGCTTCCTGACGAAGTGTACCGGCAGTGGCGTACCGGTTTATTGTGTCCTGTTGACGATCGCGATCTCCCTACTCGCGTTCCTCGGCGTCTCCAACGATTCGTCGAAAGTTCTCGGATGGTAATCTTTGTGACTTTCAACGTTTTGCGTTGGAGCTGACATCCCTTAGGTTCGTCAGCCTGGTGACTGCTTCGCAGGTCCTCAACTACGCCTTCATCGCATTCACCTATCTTAGGTTCTACGCGGTGAGATGACTATCCATCTTGGCTGCTTCCGTTTTCTGACCGACTCATCAATTACAGGCCCTTCAAACTCAGGGAATCGATCGCGGCACACTGCCTTACACTGGCTGGCTACAACCCTTCTGCGCGTACGTGAATCGTGTATATGTCGTATCGCTGTCAGTCAGCTTGAAACAGATATATTCGCTAATCTTCACGTCCATAATGCCTTGGATTATTGGGTACACAGTATTTCTGCCAGGTAACTGGGACACGACTACCTTTGTGTTCTCGTACCTGGTCCTTTTCCTGATGCCTGTCATCTTTGTGATTTGGAAGTTGTTACACAAAACGAAGGTAAGGCTACTTCATCTTCCGTTCAAACGAGTTTCTGACTACTGGAATAGTTTAAACGAGTTGAAGACATCACATTATTTGAAGACGAACGACGCGTGATAGATGCCTATGAAGAGGCTCTGATTATTCCGTCACGAATGCCTCTGAAAAAAATCTTCAATGTATTCCTTGGATGACACTGCGGTCTAGTTAGCAATAAAAGCGTTATACCCAGTCGTCCAGTCTCGCCGAGGTCGTTACTTGACCATCGTCGGCAGGCGGCTAAGAAAGCTTCCTCTATCTTGCGACGGCCAAGTCAGATTGCCAGCGGAGCCTCCACTTGCCGATTGCGGGATCTAGTCCAAGTCCAGAGAATCATATGGCGCGGGATACCATGTTATTCTCTTGGTACAACATTGAAGGCTCTTATCTACAGGGTTACAAGACATGCGTTGACATCTGTGTGGCGCTTCGGTATCTTTGATTCTTATAGTGGAGCTGTTCTCACTCTTCGCATAGTTTCTGACGCAGTGTTTAAACAGTCTCATTGGTGTCCTGGCATCGACTAATCTTCAGAGTTTGAAGGGTGATAAGTCTGGCTACATGATCGGAACAATCACACACTACTTCGACGTACGTCTGACAGCTATCCGTGTGCCTTTTGCCCCGGCGCTCTACGACCTTCGCCCGAATAAGTCCAGCGTTCCCCAAGGCTCCTCATGGTCCTACTGTAACCGCTCGACGTCAGTGCGGGAAAGCGTGCTCTTATCTTTCACTTTACACTACCGTCATTTAGTTCTTTGTGACTCCTCCCCTTGCTTTTCGGGCTTACAGTACTGCAAGCCCGCCCCCTCCCGCCGATACGTGTAGGTTCTCGACTCGTCTTGACCGAACTGAATTACTTTGACAATTCCGCATCTGGGGATCCTTTGCGCAGGGGCAAGGCACATTTTGCCAAGGGTAGCCTCCGACGCGATGCCATTGGACGATAAGCGTTTCTTATGTCATCACTCAACGATCGCAGTTTTATTTCGTGGTATATATAATGGCTGCTGTCCCGCGCTGCGCCTTGCCTATCATCCGCAACCATGGTTAACATCACCTACGATGCTTGTGAGTCATCTACTCATCTTTTTCACGCGTCCAACCACTGATTTGCGTTCAGCGGGGGACATGGTCGCCACCGCCGACGATGGCACGGTCTCCGTTTACAACCTCGGAGACATTGCGTGGACGCTCGCGAGCACGGCGCTCGTCTGGATCATGATACCAGGTCTGGGTTTCTTGTATTCGGGCCTGTTACGTCGCAAGAACGCCCTCACTCAAATATACTTGGGTGTCATGGTCCTTGCCGTTGTCTCATTCCAGGTGCGCCGATCCGTTTTCTCGCTTCTGTGTAGTTTGGTTGACACGCTTTCCAGTGGTTTTTCTGGGGTTACTCGCTCGCGTTTAGTGAAACCGGAAGCGCCTACATTGGAAACCTCAGTATGTTCACTAGTCATGTGTCACCTTGATCGCGTTCTTAACAACGGGTGTGTAGAATATTTCGGGTTGAAGGGCGTCTTGGACGCGCCGTCAATGGGCAGCTCGAGGATTCCGGCTCTCGTCTTCTGTGTATACCAGTTGATGTTCGCTGCTATCACTCCCATGATCGCCCTCGGAGCAATCGCTGAGCGTGGACGTCTGGGCCCCGTTCCCGTCTTTGTCTTCATGTGGTCTACTCTTGTATATGATCCCATCGCGTGTTGGACGTGGTCTGGGAACGGTTGGTCGTTCATCATGGGAGGCCTTGACTTTGCCGGTGGAACTCCTGTTCACATCTCCTCTGGAACGGCTGCCCTCGCGATTAGTATCTATCTCGGGAAGCGGAAAGGTTGGGGGACCGAGCGCCTCTCGTACAAGCCCCACAACACTAGTTACGTTATCCTCGGGACAGTGCTTCTGTGGTTTGGCTGGTTCGGATTCAACGGTGGAAGCGCCTTGTCTGCGAATTTGAGGGCTGCACAGGCCTGCATTGTGACGAACCTTGCTGCTAGCTGTGGAGGATTGACATGGATGCTCTGGGATTACCGTCTTGAGAAGAAATGGTCTGCCGTTGGATTCTGCTCAGGTGCCATCGCTGGTTTGGTAGCCATCACGCCTGCGAGTGGATTCGTTGGTGCTCGTGAGTTTATTCCCATCAAGGTAGCTTGGCGTAACTGAGCTCATCACTACATTACAGCGGCTGCCGTGCTTTTCGGATTTATGGCTGGGACTGTCTGCAATTTTGCGACTCAGCTCAAGTTCCTATGTAATTACGATGATACTCTCGATATCTTCGCTTCCCATGCCATTGGTGGCGTTGTCGGCAATGTCTTGACGGCTCTGTTCGCCCAGGCCTCTGTTGCTGCGTTCGATGGCTTTACCGAAATCGACGGTGGATGGTTAGATCACCATTACATCCAACTTGGATATCAGCTCGCCGACTCTGTGTCGGGTATGGCTTACTCTTTCGTCATGACGGTTTGTTCATTTATCGTTCATTTATCACTGAGGTATTGATTCATTCTCCAGACCATCATCCTTTGGATTATGCACTTTATTCCCTACTGCGACCTTCGTCTTCCTGAAGGTTCATCAGAAGAGGCCCAAGTCGTCGGTATGGATGAGTACGACATGGGCGAATTCGCCTACGATTACGTTGGCCTCGAGCAAGAAATTGTTGGCGAGGGCCGGGACGGCCTCGGGATTACGACTGGCGGTCGGGAACCTCATCATCATCACGCCTCTCATCATAGTTCCTCGACAGAAGAGGAGAAAAGGGCGCCGACGACTGCATGATAGTTAGGTTAGCACTGTGTGGTTAGATGTATCACAGCATATTACTTTTATTTTGTTTATTGCGCCTGTTGTTACTGAATGATTACGTCTCAACAGAGGCACCGTTAATTCAATGTTGTTTGGCTCGTGTCGTCCTGGTGTCGTCCAGCGTGTACAGGCATCTATCGGATTATCAGCTCTTGATCTTGTCAGCGCTTGAAGAGAAACAGAATCCACTTACTGTCGTCTTCGATCCACTGGGCGTGCCGTTCTGTACGTTGTTACGTTGTTACGTAGTCCTGGCACTTGGTGGCAGAACCGGTCTTGGTGAGCTACCGAACCATGATGTCTTAATGAATGCTGGCGATGCTATGTTTAGGTGGAAGGCGAAATCTTCGTGATGGCCACCGGCCTGGAAGCATCTTGAATCGTGATAAATGCATGGGATGCAGTTTCTAACGTGGCCTTAGCGCTTCCCCCGAAATATGGAGGGCGTCGCCGTTACTGGGCTACAGGACATCCAAGCTACAAGATATGCTGCCCGTATGTGTCTTCTTTCGTTTTCAAAGGTTTACCGTACTGAGGCCTCTTAATCAGTTGCTTCTGGTGTGATTGTGCTCTTTGAACATGGTGAGTTCATCGTCTTCTCGTTCTGATGGTCATAACAAGAGAGAGTGTAGTAATCACTTTCGGGGATGAGGTTAGTACGAGCTCTTGCCATTCATGTTCAGTAGCTCACCGACTTCGACGACAGATCGACCTGATTTGGGTGAGGAGCTTCGTGCTGCCTTTGATTATTGATCGCTAAACTTGACGTCTCTAGGCAAGCCACTGGAAAGCAGGGAAAATATTATTCATTATTGTCAGTCAAGTTGAACTGACTTGAAGGACATTGTTGACATGTATTGCAGAACCGATATTTCACGTTCACTTCCGTCATGTTCGTCTGCTCGTTGCGGTATCGCTAAACCTAATTAAAGACGCGTTGCAGAATCAATCTATACGGCAAGCTAATACTAGGGAGCTCCACTCCGATAGCACTGACAGTACCGTCCAGGTCTCTTCTCGCCATCCATATCTGATTCCGTGAGTTTCCTGCATGACTTTGGTTCTCCACCTAAAGTTTTCTAGTTGTACGTGGTTCATTGCTCTGACGCTACGCCCTTCGAATGCTTGTAGTTGTCAGTTGCCGTTACTCCGACTGTTACGCATCGCTGAAGTTATGTTTTCACAGGCGAACACTTCTTTCGATGGCAAGGCTGGACCGGACTCTTTGCATGTATGATTGCTGAAGGTAAGCATATGACGCCCTTTTGAACATGCCTTTTGTTTTGAGCCAATGACCTCAGTTATTCTGCAAATGCGGCTCTACGCTTTGTACTTTCTGAACAAGAAAATTCTACTGCTCATGCTATCTACCTTCTTACTGTCTACGGCGGCTGCAGGCACAATCATGGGAAAGGCCCTCTCCGATATCGCAAGTACGTTCGGGCTGTCTCGTCCACGAGCGTGATTGACAGCAGCTATATAGCGGAATCACACGTACTTCCCGGATTCCCAGCTTGTGTTCCTGTGGCCGGATCCATACCATCGTACTTCTATGCGTTCTGGATACCGATTCTTCTATTCGAGACTTTGCTCTGTATCCTAGCTCTGCACCGAGCGTTCACTTCAGAGGGCGCGATCTTCGGCTCTGCGAGAAAGCTGGTCCACGCCATGGTGCGGGACTCTGTATTCTACTTCCTAGTGTGCGTTCGTCCTTATAACCCACAGGCGTCATAGTCTTATAGTCATCCCAGGATGTTCGCCACGTACCTTACCAATCTACTGGTGTGGCTGAATGGAAGAGTACGTTTCTCCGACATTCGGATCCGAGGTTTTGCAGAGCTGATGGACTGCCTGTAGGTCAGTCTTCTGGAGATTCCAATCGCGTTCTCGGTCACTCTATCTTGCGTGTTGACCAATCGCATCGTCCTGAACGTGCGCCGGGCAAATCACGACATTACGAATCCGTCGCGTGAAGCGCAATGCGGCCAGGAAGCTGGAACAGAACTTCACACTATCACTAGAATTACTGCGGATGACATGATGCAGTTGAGGTCGATGCGGCCAGAGCCATACTACGAGGATGAGGGTTTTGCTGTACTTTAGTTGTTGTCCATGAATATAGAGTATTCAAGCTAACAGACAATTGATCGGTTCGGAACTCGGACCATTTACGGTGGGGGCGTGGCAATCGGCAGGCGAAATCAGGAAATTTCGAAATGTCGTCCTCCAGATTGTGACCACTTCTCATGAGGCTCTGCTTCTTTCCAATGTACCATGTCAAACGATGTAGCCGCGCTACGAGATGTGTATGCTTTCTCCAGCCGACTGCGCGAAACGGCCTGACATACGCTTCAGCCATGCTCACAACTCGCTGCACTTCTTTGCCATTAGTTTCTTGTACTGGGATCATCTCATGACGCTTGGTAAGCCTCTCTTCACAGCTATTCATTTTGCAGCATTTACTTCAGCTTGTAGGACGTGAATGTGAACACCTATGGCGGCAAGCGGGTACCACGAGCGCACAGTTATTCTTCCTCAATCGTTACTTGGCATTTCTTGGAAATATTTCGGTCACTGTTTTGGCGTTTACCGACCTGAGCAACTCGGTTCGCCTCGTCTTATCGATGGATCTCACGGAATGGCTCTGATGCTCTTTCAGAGTTGCCAGAAATTCAATCTTTACCGCCAAGTTCTCTTGATTGTCACACAAGTCATCGTTTGTAGTACGTTCCGTTCTTCGTGTTCCCGCTTGAGTTTTGACGAATTACTTGGATAGTTCTTCTCACCATACGTATCTACGCTCTATATGGGTGCAGTAGGCGTGTCCTCGTGTATATGTTTGCGAGTGGTGTCGTTCTTGCTGGCGTTTCATGTGTATGCCCTTTCCTCTTGCCGTAGTCATGTCCTTATTCGTGATTTAGTGGTCGTTGTTTTCTCAAGGTCACGTTGACCACCCAACAGAGTATTGGACAGGTTGTCATATTGGGTTGGATCCACATACGTGAGTTGTGTCCATGCTTAATCCACGCCTATGTATCTCAACTCGATTCAGTGCTAGGCGCATAGCATCTGGTGCGTGAATAATCCCCATGCATATGCTTCGTATCTGATTGGTTCATTGAAGCATGGGAAGCACTCTTCATCTACGACAGCATACTATTCACTCTCACCATACTCAAAACGCGACGAAGAGAGCCTTCAGACGTCATCGCTCTCTTGGTACGCGATGGTGCTATATATTTTGCCGTTACCGCAATCGCGAACTTCATGAACATCCTCACTTTCTATGTGAGTCCTGCATGGTCATACTGTCGAGCCCCTTGCTGATTGACACAGATCGCTCGTCCGTTTCTTCGAGGAGGCCTTTCTACCTTTGCTAGTTGGTAGGCCATTTACACGAGCTATGCGCATATATGTTGCTGACAAGTCGTACAGTGTGTCGGTGACCATGATGTCCCGTCTCATGCTCAACCTACACGAAAACGCCCAGTCAGAACCTGTCAGTACCAGCACCTGGATTACATTTGGGAGATTGGACATAACTCAGTCCGAAAGCTTAACCGACGATGAGATTTCGAGTGGGTTGGATACCGATACCGATACCGATACCGAACCGACAATGGCTGTCGTTTAATGGATGTACTTGTACTACTACTTCAGAAGATACTATTTTTCCCGCCAACTCGTATAATATGAGTGGATGACCGTCGGCGCTGCACGTGGTGTGGAATCGGGGATGTAAAGTCTAAAAAAGGAATTCACGCTTTCTTTCGTGTCTTCATGTCAAAGCAGGCGAAAGACCGCGATGCTCACCCCGTACAGGACGGCGACGTCTTCCGTTGCGAGCAGGCAAAGTCTGAGTATCAGTCTCTTCAGATTGGTTTGCATCAAGGCTGCTCAATGCCCGAAGATCCTTTTATGGGGGAGGGCGTGTAGTTGACGGTTTGCAACTCGTCGAAGAGATTGGACAGCACACTCCCTTTTTTGTCGGATTACCGGCGCACGAGTGTTCCTTGGAACGCGGGTCTGCGTTGTCTCGACGCGCAGGTCATCCTCGAATGTTAACACCTTTCACAAAATTACATACATGGAGAATGCATTGAACAGTTGAAGAGTCAGCTCCCAGATCCATTCCAGTACGTCGCAAATAACCACCCTTGTTGCTTCTACTGACTTTGATATTTAGAATGAATCAGGATCCAGTCTCGTTACGCGCTAGCAAGTATGTCGCTCTTTTTTTCGAATTTACTTGTTCTGACCTTTTTCCATAAGCACCTGGGCGCTCAGGAAGAACAAGAAAAGCGACTCACCAGTCGGCCCGATGAATGGTGACCGCGAAGACCGCCGTCGAGATTGTGCCAAGTGCACCGTGCCGAATACGCATGGGATTCTGCAATGCAAGATAGTGCGCACGGCTAGAGTGTCGGAATTCATTCGTGACGTTAAGGTCCTGGACCCTGGATTGTGCCGAATGCAGCGCACTGGCCTAATCGCTATGGTCCTCGCAGAAAAGACTTAGAGGAATGCAGAAATGAAGTTCAGAGGGAAATCCTCCTCCACCCCGACATCTGTCGGATTGGGATATCGTGCTGCATGGCCCTTATCTCGGGGCGGGTTGACCTCCCGCCTCGTTGAAGCCGAGTTTCGTCGTTGTTGGCCTCCGATATTGACATCGGGAGGTTAGCACGGAGAGGGCTATCGAGGGATATACTGGTTCAGCATCCTTGAATCCCTCCTCTCGACGACGGACCACTTCTTCACCTGAAACCCGACCAGGCCTTGATTGACACCGGTCGCATATGTGGGGTGTTGGTTTGCGTACGGGGTCCTTATGGAATTTGCCTGTGTGTCCGTCCTTCAGTAAATTTCGCGGTGCGTGCATTTGTGTCTTCGGATGTGGCGAACTCGTTCTGCGATTCGACTGCCGTTGATTCATGCATGCAACTCGATTCAGACTACTCTTCGTCTGCTGCCTATTTGAAGCAATTTTTGGAAAAGCCTTGCTCCCTTCGGAGAGTTTCTATTCGTTTTCGACAACAATCAGGAATTCCAGTGGGTCTTTCTTTTGGTTTTCTCTATTCTGTTTTAATTTTGTTTGCTAGGATCATTTTCAGTAGGGCTTTTTGGTATGGTCAGATTGTGAGTACGTTCTACTAGATACATCGTACCGTGCAATCACAGTGATCCTTTACCTTCATTGACGCTGCGCGAATCACACTGGACAAAAACAGTCTCGGAACCTACATGGCACACTTGTTGATGTTGTCGGTAAGCATTCCGCATCTCGGCGTATCGAAAGACTGCCTGGGACACAAGATATGAGCATCGATAAAATAAACATCATCTCCGCGGAAGTACACCCCAGCAACACGAAAAAACTACAGTCACAAGTCCTGGACTACGCGTTCTTCATTTCTCAAACAGAACCTTGAGCGCCTCAGCCTGCGAACTAAACGCCTCGTTCAACTGATCTCCCAGTAACGCTCCGACAGCCGAAGCCAAAAACCCAATATAAATCTCTCTCGACTCGTAGAATGTCTTCGTCTTTCCGTCATCGTCAACAAACGAGCTTAACGCGCTCCATCTGTCGCCACCAATGATAGTGTCCGGGACGCCCGCCAAGCCCCACGCTATCCTGTGATTCTCGAGATCGAGATGGTGAATCATCTCAAAGGTGGTGTGAGCATTGAGCAGGTTCGCGGGCGTCGAAGCGTTGACGGGCGCGGGGAGGGGCGGGATCTGGGTGTTGATGATGAGCCCGAGGCCTTCTTGGGGCGTTTGGTCGTCGAGTGGGATGTAGAATGAGTTTGTCACGACTTGGGATCTTCATCACGCTGAATGAGTCTGGTATTATGCATGATGAAAGTTTTGTTCACCTGACGAACGGGTTCCATTCGGGATAGGATGAAAAGTTGGTCAAGACGCGCCAGACATCGTCAATGTCTCCATCGACGATGCTGCTCCCTTGGGCTGTGAAGTCTCCCGGAGTCGCAGGGGGAAGGTTGCTTGGGGGGACCACCGCAACGGCGATATTGACAAGGGCGAACAAACTGAAGAATACAGAAAGAGCCATCTTGGCTTCCTCGAGCTTTGGGTACGTTCTTTATACATATTCGAGGTCGCATGATTTTAACGTAAATGCCAGAAAAACTCATGTGGGCAATGTAAAGAAAGAAAACTTATTTCGGAAAATTTCTCTCAGACCCATGAGTTGTTTGAATCAGAAGACCTGCACGCGTATGCGTTGGGGAGCTTGGAGGTAAGAGTACTGTATAAGAGAACGAGGAATACTCTTTCTGATGCTTCCCGTTTAGTCGAGGTGTGAATGTTTATTGCAGATGCTTTGCAACAACCGAATTATCACAAGTGGACGGTATCCTTGCCGCTACTATCACACGTAATTAGTCGCGTCTTATACTGAAGAACAATCGGCGATGGAGACTCGGAGGGCGCCTTCGCGACGAATGTTCGAATCGCGTGTGGTTGATGTGGCTTCGGTGCCTGTGTAATGACGAGAAGTGCCCTGAAACCTCTACGTCCGTTCTATGTGAAGCAAGGTGGGCTAGAGTGGCGCGCCTATTTCACTCAATACAGTCCACTTACAGCGATTATAGGCTTCACGTAACTCTCGGCAACTCTTTGAGCATAAGCGGAAAACGTCGATGTCCAGACAAGCCGTTGGGGATGGAGTGTTCATCGTCAATGAGGGATTATAGCTATGAATCCGGCTAGAACACCAGGCGATAACGGAGAGTCCTCGAATGGCGGCAGCCAGCAACACGGACCAACAACGCGTCTCCATCAACTGTTCTCTCCACCATGAAACTCGAATTGATGTCATTCGCCATCGCTTTTTCATCATACTCTTACGAGAGCGCGCACAGCGCAAGCATACAAAAGAGTATCACAGAGCGCGGTAAATGAGCTCTCCTCCGTGCAATCCTCGGCCCACGTATCTCCCCCAGGTAAGGGCTCGCTCTGCGTTGGGTAATACGCCATCTCATCTCAGCTATATAGGTTCAGATGGTGTAGCGCTCGGTCTACACCTTCCGTCCATAATGAAAGACACGCGCGCCAGGAAGCACCGTGACCGCTTCACGCCATATCCATCTCCGTCTACGTCCCCGTATGCACCAGCCACGCCACAGCCACGTTCGCATCGCAAGAGATCCGTGGCGCCGACGCCGCCTCTGACGCCTATCATCATTCATACGCCTACACCTATGCGCGCGTCCCCGATAGAACTAGACGTACCGGCACCCCATACACCGCCGCCTCATCCCCATGCCCGTACTCTATCCGCCCCCACCGTCGCCCCCGCGCCAGTGTGCAGATCGCGTCCTCTGAAGCTGCCTAGTAGACGTCTAGAATTTGGCAGCGGAGACGACGAAGGCTGCGCTCGGGGACTGGGTATCGGACTGGGGGCACCGTTTGTGCTGGGAACGCGGTGATGAGATATCATGCCGTACGGACCACAGCTTCCAGAGTGCGAGTCCCATATGCGCAGGGTTACCTCGCGCCACACATGGACTGATGGAGTCGAGTGAGACGACATTGATGATCATATTTTGTTTTCGAGTTTTCGCTTTGCTCTGCTTTGCCTGTTGTACTTGTAATTGTATTTTCAGCGCACACACTAGTGTACATCGTAGTAACTGTTCTCGCGTACTTTATATCAACCTGGACTGAAATATATTATGTATATCTATAATCAACTTTGGACTGGACAACGCGTTGAGAGCCTCCCTAAACGTGATTACTGTTACAGCGTTTATGCTACAGAAACAAGACTGAAAGGTGATAATGACAACGAAGACATCGATTTAGGCAAAACTGTCGTTCACTCCGCCTTCTTCGCAAGGATCTCAACCCACTTTCTTGGGAACCATCCTTCCCGTCCATCTCTGGTCCTGCCTTTCCACCATTCCTCACCGCCATCTCCGGCTGTCCGTGGATCAACTTCCTGCCCATTGATCAGCTTGGCAGTGATAGCAACAATCTCGTTTTCAGTGAGAGCGAGCTCAGCGGGAGATGACGCGGGGAAGGGGTATAGGGCACGGGCGAATACAAGCTGCGACGGATCTATTGGAGGCAGACCGGCGGCAGCAGACGGCGGAAGAGAGCGAATGAGGCGTGCAATAAGGTACGGTATGCCGAACATGGCCAACAGGAATATTATGAGCGGTTTTTTGGCAAGTTTCTTTTGCTGTTCACTGGGGGCTGCAAACGATGGCGGTGGCGGTGGCGCGCCCGGTAGCATCGACCGCAGCCATCTCAAGAGTCCAAACAAGCCTAGAACACCGCCCAACGCGTCCCGGAGTTGCTGGAACTGATCCACGACGGACACCATCGCGAAGAAGCTCGAGTGTGTCGCCATAAACGTGCTCTCCAGCATCTGCGCCACGCCCGTGAACGTCTGGACGACGGAGTGCAGCAGTCCGAACGTGTGCGCCGTCGTTGTCTCTAGCGACTGCGCGAGCGTCGGCCCACCCATGCCACCACCCATTCCAGGACCCATCATGCCCGCCATGCCGTTGTTGTACATCCCGCCCATGCCATAACCGTATGGCGACGAGCCGTACATCGACCCGTACCCGCCATACGTGCCCATCGAACCGTATCCACCCATGCCGCCGTATCCCATTCCGCCATAACTGTTTACACCGCCATATCCCCCATACCCCATAGTGCTTCCGTATCCAGTAGTAGCTCCAAACCTGTTCGCAAGCGTGTTCGTCGCTGTCGCTGTCGTCCCAAATGCTGCTGGCCGCTCGGGTATCGCTGGTGTGCTCCCGCCAGCAGCTGTATTTGAGGTCGGTAATGAAGGTGCGCTCGATGGTAATGTAGGCGCAGTAGTGGCGGCGGCGGCGGCGACAGCGCCATTAGCGCGTTCCCAGGGCTTGGGTGGCGAGCCCATCCTCTAGCAAGACTTGAGGAAAAACGGAGGACTGTAGTTTTGAGGAGAGGTAAAGAGGAGGCGTGGGAACTTGTCTCTCTACCCCGTTTCGGATGGCAGCTGATTTTTTCCTTTACCGGAGCGTTTGTTATCAGTGTCAATCTGACTTTAGAACATCTTTGGGAGCATCTAGACATCAAACTCTGCGGAGAGTCAACGGTGAGTTGAAGCAGGATTAACATTCGGCGCTGAGCTGAGCGGTACCGCCGCTTACCCAGTGTTCAATACTCAGCACCGATTCGGAGGGGGTTGTCAATAATATTAGACTGTACTCCTTACTTAGCTTTGAATAGGTATGGTATCGAGTTACTCTATATTGTAGCCAATGACTGAATAACACACGACGACAAAGAAATTCAATGCATGCTTCGTCTTAAGTACCCCCCTTGCTACTAAAGTCACCCATCAACAAATACGAATCATGAAAACAATACCATCCTCAAAGGTTGTTTTGATAAGGGCTTCCAATCCTTCAGGCTCGAAGATTTGAGACGACGCCACAATTCATGTCACGCGACTACAACCTCCCCCACTTCAAAGTTCATACCTTCATTGCATTTTTAACCGCCACCTGCGCGCTTACCATAGTACATCTTCACAAAACCTTATCATCGTTCACGAGCTCGTCTGCCAACGACGTCAGTTTCCCAAAGCCCTCAACTTCAGATTGAGATGCGCGATATGACTCTGCCCAGTAACGGGGGCTTCAAACAGAAGAGAACTATCTCACTGTTACATAAGCATGTATCGTCCGGTCGTAAACTCCTCCAGCGTATTGACATAGTACGACGTTTTCAATCATACCTGACCGAAGTTCAACGCATTCCAGTAAGATAACGCTGTGTCAACTCATTGATCTCGAGGTGGATGGTGATAATGGAGACCCGGCGTGGCGGGCGGTGGGAGGTTGGTGGCAGATCGCGTACAAATGAAAAGTTCGGTGTGTATGTGGCGGCGGCGGCGGTGAAGGTGTCAACCTGTTGAATTTCTGGGGCGACCTTCGCTTCTTTTCTTCCCCGACACTGGGTTCGAGGCATGCGTCAAGAATATCTGCTGACCAGATGTAAACTTCCATCATCACCACTTCGTTCAGATGCCCTCTGCAACCTTCTGTTCTACGACGTAAATATTATGTTTTCCTTTGATGAATTGGCATGCTACTCAGCTTGCACCTCGCGTAGCCAATTGAATTAGTTCTTCTCTGATGAACGAGAGATATTGCCTCCACCTAGATGGACATCCTCAAGACCCCGAACAACCAGGATACATCGCCGTCAGCTTGGAAAATCTATGTTCTCAGACCAGGAGCGGCCCTTTCAGCACGTTGAACCGCGACGAAAACTCAGCAGTAGCGCACCCTTGGAGGCAACACGCATGAGTCTCCATTGACTTTGCAATACTTGCAATATTCAAGAAGCCCTCCTCTCCATATTCTTCTATTGTTTCCCGCGAATTTTCCGATACGACGGAGTTACTTTGCCAATACATCGATGTCCCTAGCCTAGGCCGTTATTGGCGATAGAGAAAGAAACGAACCTCAACGTCGTCGTAGAACCTTGCACGTCCAAAACCAAAAGAAAAGAGTAGAGCTGTCCAAGTAAGCAACATAATACACACACCCCATCCTAGCAAATGATACAACAACAGGAACAGGTGATATCTTCGTCCCCCTTCTTGGAAACATCGTCCGCGAGAGCACCGGGACGAATGACATGTGAACAATCGTCGCAGGAGCATCGATAGGAAAGGGTATATCTGCGAGGGGGTGGGGACGTTCACATCACAAGGTCTGACGCAACACGGTACATACCCTTGAGAACGTCGTCATCCTGCAGCACTCTCCCACGATGCAGGATGCGGAGAAAGGAGGGGGCAGGCGGTCGTTCGTCTTGCCAGTCTAATAGAAGCAGAGTTGGATGGATATCATATATGACAGATAAAGGAATTTAGCGCACCTCCAGGCCACGCATTCCAGACGAGCTCCTTGACGCGCCCTACGGTGTGCGCAGGGTCAAAGTTCATCGTGCGGCGCCGCCCAGACACGAGCAGGAACGTCAGAACGACCTGCGGGGTGTGCGGCACGTCGTCCTCTGCGACGGCTGTGTCCTCAATCGGGTCAGGGTCGGTAATTGCCTCGTCTACGCGTGTATAACTGGTACGAGCACTGGCCGATACACTGGCCGCTCCTGTGAGCTCGTTAGCAGGACTCACGCGACCCAGTAACGTTACGCTGCCCACCGTATCCAGATAAGTTGTTGCCTACCGAGCTGATCCTGGGTATAGGTAGGTGCGACAGAGAGTTATCGGGCGAGCCAAAGGTGACGCTCGCCGTTGTTGCTGGCCTTGGAGGAAGAGTCGCGGCGGGGGGGCTGGTGGGTGTAGACATTGTAGGCGTATCCATGGCACTGATGGCAGTGGGCAAGGTTTCAAGTGTGATTGTCGGTAGAGAGTATCATAATTATAGGTGATGGAGAACCAGAACACGCAGAATGTCCCAGAGCGCGCGAGAATTTGCAGCTCCGCAATTGGTTCCCCTGGTGAGCACGTGCTGCTTCAGTTGAGCCACCTTTCTGTCCCATGCATTAACTCTGTTGCGAGTCGCGGGTTGAGGTGGAGGCGATGGCATGAAGCCCGCTCTCTTCTCAATTTGGAATGTCTAGAATCCAAAAATTGATGATACCCGACATCGCAACATTCAAACAAATGTAATGGCATTCTCTCTTCAATTCTAACTCGTCCTAATTCAAAGCCTTGGCCTCTACTTGCATCGATCATATCCGACTATTCCTTCCAAGCCAGCTAGTGTAACTCCCAACCGCCAAGGACACATCATTGTCAATGTCTGGGGTCTAGAACAAGACACTGGAGCCCATCGCCGGTTTTCAAAGTCTCAAGGAACGGTGAGACAAGGAAATGTTGGCGATGCTAACAAATCCAAAAGTATTGCTCCTGAGCAAAGGCCTGCCAGCAAAGGCTACATAACAATCCGCCTCCTTGTAGATGTAGCCGAAATACAGCACGAGAATGGGAACGTCGCGGTAAGATAGGTGCGGAACGCGATGAAACTTCGTTCACAAGCTTACAGTTCCTGTAACTTGAACGATGATGGAGCTCTCGAGTTGACGGCAGTGCATTGTCTGAAAAAAACTTGTTCGTGGTGCATGACGCTCGTTGTCGCCGATCAAACACTTTGTTTTCGAAGGACTTAGCGTCCATCAGTATCACGTCGTCGACGTCGAAGTGTTAAAATAATACCACGTAGTCTTTGCGAGCTTGTGCTGATGAGTTTATACAACCGAAGTGTTCAGAGCAGTAGTATTAGAGGTACAGATCATTGTACAAGACTAGAAATATGTGAACGTCAGTTCAAGCATACCGAAAAGAAAATAGACTCACCATGAATCGTCACAGCTTGCTCGAGACACCCACCCGCCTTCCGACCAATATATCAAAGAGAACATCCGCGAGTGCATCCGGAGCCTCTTGTAGAATCTAGCAATACAACAACTCGAACTTTATCTGAAGACAGAGACTGCAAAAAAACCCACTAAATGGCCGCACTCAGGAACACGAGTTATCGAAACAAATTTGCGACCATCGCGTAAGAGAGAATCTTGTTTCTCGCGAGCACTGCCAGACAATTTTAATACCACCGTCTTTGGGACGCTAATCAACCGTACTCACAACATATCGTTTCGTTCGCCATAGACGAGATGCACGGGCATATACTGGGAAGTCTTATCGAGGGCCCTGACAGCCGCGATACCATTGCCCGCATTCCGGAAAGGTGTCGACTCCTCCTTCGGACTGCATCGCAAGGTGACGCCTCCGCGTTCAGAATCCACCCTCAAACCATGTTCCTTTCGTTAATCCATCAGCTCACGAAACGCATATAGACATAGGCACGAACGTACAACATAGACAGCCAGCATACGCACATCCCACATACTCCACGGAGCCCTCTTGGTCAGGTACTGATGGGCAACTTCCTTGCTCGGCCAGTTATCTCTTCGCGCGGGGATGGCCACGACAGCGAGCTCGTAGATGGGCGTGTCGATGCCTGTCATGTCTTCAGTCCATATAGCTGGCTCGACCATTATGAGGGTGTCAAAGGGTGCTCGATCAGGATAGAATGATGTGGATAGCGCTCTGGGACGTCTGTCCGTCAATGAATCATCAACAGGGCAAGAAAAGTCGTACTGACGCTGATGCGGCTCCGGCAGAGTGACCTATGAGGACAACTTTGTCCCTTGGGTGTTTGGTAGGTGCTATGAGGGTATTGTATAATGTCGAGCAGGCATCAGCGTAATCCTCAATGGCTAAAAGCTGTCAGTGGTGCTTCCAGTGAGAAAAAAGGGACTGACTATATTCCCATCCATCCTTGGATATCGTCTCCCTGTTCAAATCAGCCGATTCTCCGTGAGTCTGCGCGTCTATCGACCAGGCTTCGCGTATAAAGAATCCGTTCTTTTCTGAGGCTAACGAGAAAAGGCGTTGAATGGGGATCTCCCAGTGTTCCTTGTCTGGAGCAGAACCACGTCAGCTGTGGATTACGAATGATACAACGGACGAACGAAATCCTGTGCCGTGAGTGAAGACCAGTACGAGTGCTTCGCTGTCAGGAGGAACGGTTCGTCGAGGGGTGTATTTGTTGATGACAGACTTGAGAAGAGTGCCAGAGAGGCTCGTCTCAATAACTGACTTCTGCACGTCCATCATCATCAAGTCAAAGCGTCGCGGACGGTGGGTTGCAAGCTCCGATTGAACATCCTGTCCGCAATGCCGGCAACATGTCCCCCTGAACAGGTCATGATTGTTGTGGCCGTCGTTAAAGACAACGGCGTCAAGATCGTAGACCGTGAGTGTTTGAAGACAAGAAAGATAAGTACGCGGTCCGGATCGTGAGGCTCGGGTTCGATTAGGCACTTCTTGGTCTCCCGAAGTCAGCCAACATATCAAGTCTTTTATAGTAGGCACCACTCAGCACTTGGATTTCAATCCACAAGTATAATGATAATACGGATAACAATATACAGCGATATACATTCATTACAACTTATTAGATGGCCGCACCCAAAAGCGTCTCGTCCATCTTGATCGCTTCAAACACATGAAATGTTCTGATATGCGTCTGCTCATATTTTGAATAGTCTGGGGGTGGCGGGACATGCATCGATGTTGCTGTTGTCACAAAGGATTGTCCAGAGGCCGAGAAACTGGGAAGCGAAGCGATACTGTGAGCAGTGGACGACGCGTCGTCTGAAATCTCGAACTCCCGCGTGGGGGTGACGGATTGGCGGGGCGTAGGTGGTACGGACTCGTCCGAGCCAGAATCATTTTCCCATATGATGTGATCGCGAAGTTGGCTGTGAAGGAACGGAATGAGTTAGAGGGATGAAGGAGTAGTACAATGCGTGAACGAACGTCTGGTATTCCTGAAGAGCATCACGTCCTTCGGAAGAAACAGAGGATACAGACCCCTGCGATCCATGTCGCGAATGCCACATAGAAGCCGTTTCGTGTGAACTGACGGGCCTTGGTGAAATCAATGGTGAAGCAGAATGTGTGAATTGCGGTGGGTTAAACCGCTCGCGCAAGAACCTTGCAGTAGCAGATACATGAGAATAACACACAATGAAATATTAGACACATACCCTTCGTACTCCCACAAAGACTCTTTGACGGCGGCTTCATCTACTTGGTCCTCATCTGCGATTTCTAGCGCATATTCCACTAGAGAGGTTTTGAGTGATAAAAGTACCCGTGGATGCTTCAACGCATGCAATTCAATCTCAGGTCCCGTCATAGGTATAAACGTAGACGGCCAGAGTATTAGACCTGGCGCGTTTAGTAGTGGATGCGTTCCCTCGTCCGTCGGAGAAGCAGAATGTCCCTCCTTGCCAGTCGCCTCGAAGCCCGGATTGGGCGGTGCCAACGTCAAGTGCATAGTGCGTATTTCATTTGCGTGTCCTAGCACCTGCTCCATCATGTCCACAATGAACTGCGTCGGACACAAATGAATCCCAAATTTCATGTTGTGCATGTGCTCGAACAGAGACTCCAATTCACGCGCAGCACCAGCCTGGTCAATCCATTGATCAGCCTCAAGGTCGACAGGCACAACGGTCGTGGATGCCGATGGCGTGGGGCCGTGTCGCGTAGACCGGCGCCCCGCACTCAGTGTCGCAGAATCAGATGGATCGTCCTCGCCCTCCTCAGGGATCGTACCGTACGGATGAGGTGCCTGTGGAGCACGACCATAAGGGAAAAATATATGGTCGTCTATCATCTCCAGGCGCCCACCTACGGTGAGCACGCGACATGCCTCCTTCAGCACAAACTCCCATCTCTCAAAGGATATAGCATATGTCAGGCCTGCCATGCGCACCAGATCAAAAGACTCGTCCGGAAATGGCAGTGCGTCCTGAAGACTAAGGTTTAGATGGGTTAGCTGGTTCGGCTGCTAGAGATAAGAAAGACACCACATACAAATTCCCTCGCACGAATTGAATATTATCAAGGACACCGTGTTTAGCGGCGGCTGGACGTAATGATCTTGTGATGTCGACCATATCAAAGCCTGTAACTCGAGTGCCGTAGCCTTTCCATGTCGCGGCTGCATCTAGGACCCAATCCCCTTGTCCACAACCAAGGTCGAGAACGGATACTGGAGGATTGGTCCCGTAATGATGGAAAGATGGACTGTCGCAAGCATTCAGCCGTCGTAACAAACTTGTGGTCAAACGATCTCTGCAAATTTAGTTAGGTATCAAAGCATGCAGACAGCGCAAAAAACCTTACTGTTCCACTAGTACTCCGTCGTAGGGGTCCAAAGGGTAGACGTCTCGCTTGGTCGCGAAAGGCGTCGGCGTCCAGCTTGAACGGATGGACTCCTCGTATGGCCCAAAGCCAGATCCAATTAATGATACATCATCGAAAGAACGCCGCATTGGAGAATATGCATCGGCACCGTTGAAACTAACACTCGCAGGGAACACTGGATCAGCCAGTTTCTTCTTCTTGTTGATTGGGATTCCCATGAAGCGGGAACGCGAGGGTTCTCCTTCAGAGAGTGCCACCTCTGCTGATGAACTACCAGTACTGCTAGATTTGGACTTCTTCTTCGTCAGCGGCAATCTCAGCTTAGATGGGGGCCCACTCGGATGCGCCCGAGAGCGCGATGAAGGAAAGACGAATCCCGACGACATATCACTCGAAGTTCGCCAAGTTGGGGAAGTCGAAGTTAGGGAGGAAATGCGCGGAGGTACAGATGCACGGGACTGAGGCTCCGGGGAGGAGGTAAGGGGATGGGGGTTGTGAGCGGTGGCGCCTGAGGATCCACTTGTGGTACTTGACGAATACGAGGCACGCTGAGCTTCTTTGCCCTTATTCTTTTTGGATTTGAGTTTGAGTTTCGGGACCTTTCCGGACGCAGTCAAATTCGGGTGCGCTCGAGAGCGAGAAGAAGGGAAAACGAAGGCTGTAGGCGAGGTCTGAGAATCAGTCGAGCCTGAGGACGAGGAGAATGTGGATGAAGGGGCGTTGGCACGCAGAGAAGAGGGTGAGCTGTGCGAGGAGGCAAATGATCCAGACGAGGATGAACCGGACTGCGACGCAAACTGTTCATCCAGAGCCGATAAGGACGCTGACCTCGGTGACGGAGGCGGTAGAGGTGAATGGCGCGGGGGTTGAACGCCGTGCGCGGTCGCATTGGGTACACGCGTTTGTAAAGCGTGCTCTACTGAGGGCGATAAAGACGACTCCATTCTCAGAGGCGATTGGGGCAAGGAGGTGCTTCCTGACGAACGTCCGGAGAACATCCTCAGCGGCGACCTGAGTCGATTTTCATCAGCATTTATGGCAGGGGATGTGGGTCGGTCATGGTGCGCGGAAGAGCTTTCACTCGACAGCAGCGGATCAAAGGTATTTGACACAGATGGGGAGGGATTAGCGACGACGAAAGTCTGTTAGCACAGGAAGTATCTATCAGGATTCGTGAGTGGTGGATGATGGACTCAAACTAACCGACTGTTTGATTGGCGGCGAGGAAAGGCTGTTCCCAGAGTGACGCGTTGGCGGCGCAGGCGTGTTTTTCGCGTCCTTGGACGCCGCTTTGGCGAGTTTTTTACGTCCTGATGCTGCTCGGGAAGACATCTGAAGGACAAGCACATTGAGCTATCGTGTGAGCAATTCGTGGCAAACGCACACCTATGATGGGAGAGACCTGACCCACGTCGGATTCCGTCGGACCAGAGAAACCTCGCCGAACGAGTTAAGCGAGACGGGTGTCGGGTGCAAGGATGAGAGGTTCGGGACCGCTACCAAGCGGCGGGCTAGATAGAAGGATGGGACGAAGATCGTGACCTGAGAACAAACGCATAAGTAGCACTCAGGAAGTATCAGGTACAACTCGCGGTTACCCTCCGGGCTTATTGGACCAAGGACCGCACCGAACGTTTGCAACAAACCTTGAAAACAACTGATGGTGTGTCAATCGTTCAGTTCAGTTCAAGTCGTTACACGATCTGTGGAACCAACAGCGAAAGATAAGTATCTCGTTCTTCGTATGCTAGTCCTTGACTGGTCCTGTGATGGTTACAGTGAACATCCCATCGTCGAGAACATACGGGAAAAAGCCAACCGTAGGGGTGGGTCGAGACGTGTCGTTGAAACTGATCCAAGTATACATATCGACATCGGTCGGCGGCATAGATAAGAGAATGAAAAACGACCCGCTGCATCCCGATGACCCTGTGATTTGGTTCGTTACTTCCAATTTTAGAGAAAGGCATTTGCCGACATCACTCAACAGAAATGAGCCAGTTTGTTCTTGACAACTTGCGCTGTCGCCATTTAGAAAGTGGCGCGGCCGACGTTCTTGCGAGTCGGGATAGAGAATTTACAGGGATAACGTTTGAGATGAAGATCTGAGGTTGTGGATGCCGTCGACGTACACTTTGAATGCAGTACGGCTTCGAAACAGTCATGGTCAGTCAAGCGTTAATGGCATGCATAGGTGACGCGTACCTTTACATGACGCCCGGTGCAGGCACGATCCTTCAATCCGATAAGTCTACGAGGACCTGGAGCGCCAACGTTGTAGAATTGACTTCTTGTGCCTCCAGCGGTAAAAGCGCGGGAGGACACGCTCCTTACGTTCAGGATCATTATAGATGTCCAACAGTAAATCATCAAGGTCCACGTCGAGCACTGAGCACTCTGTCTGATGGTACGTTGTAACTTTAGAAAGGTCGCTCATAGCCTCGGCGAGGATCCTCCCTTTGAACGTCGTCGTGCGAGGTTGGTCGGCCTAAAAAGGAAGGTGGTTCGTTCGTTTGCTAGGCGTGGGAAAGAGTTCTTGCACTTATCTTGCCATATTGTCAAACTACGTCGGGTTGATGCAGTGGCCTATCAATCACCGGAGGGATGGGAATTTGATTCACAGCTGTATCTGCGCTCGGAATGCCGCGTATATAATAACCTGGGCACCTGCTTTCGTACTCCATCTTTGCTGCCCGTTTCCTTTCCCGATCCTCTGCGAAGATGGTCGAAGTAGCTTATGATGATTGTAAGTATCTTTGTGACTCCCTCGTATTGCTACTGACCATTGATCTCTGTGCAGCGGGGAGCCTGCAGGTTGATAATGCAGGAGAAATAGTTGTCTACAACCCGGGCGATATTGCTTGGGTTTTGGCGTCTACCGCTCTCGTGTGGATAATGGTGCCAGGAGTTGGATTCTTCTATTCTGGTCTCCTGAGGCGCGTTTACCGAACTTCCCCGTTGTGAAAACTTGCAGCTCACAACTATACAGGCGGAAAAATGCTCTCTCCATGATATATCTGAGCATGATGACCATAGCTGTCGTCTCCTTCCAGTGGTTCTTCTGGGGTTTCTCTCTGACGTTCAGTGACACTGGAAGCAAATTCATTGGCAATTTGAGTATGTTCTTTCCTACTGACTTTTATTCTCGTGCTAAGCTCGTTACAGAACACTTCGGCCTCAAAGGCGTCCTGGAACAGCCCTCAATCGGAAGCAGCAAGATACCATCCATAGTGTTCTGTGTTTACCAACTCATGTTCGCTATCATCACGTACGTCTACACTCTGCTTATTGATGTTTAACTGATCTGGGTTAAAAGTCCCATGCTCGCGATTGGTGGCTTTGCCGAACGCGCACATCTGGGACCAATGCTCGCTTTCGTCTTCGCGTGGTCTACGCTCGTCTACGATCCGATTGCATGTTGGACGTGGAACTCGAACGGCTGGTCATTCGTTCTTGGCGGCTTGGATTTCGCTGGGGGCACTCCCGTGCATATCTCTTCAGGAACTGCCGCCTTAGCCATATCTATCTACCTTGGCAAGCGCCGCGGCTACGGAACGGAAGCTTTGGCCTATAAACCCCACAACACGACTTACGTGGTCATTGGGACACTGTTCCTGTGGTTTGGTTGGTTCGGATTCAATGGAGGTTCGGCTTTGGCCGCAAACATGCGCGCAGCCCAAGCTTGCATTGTCACTAATTTAGCGGCAAGTGTTGGCGGTCTGACTTGGATGCTTTGGGTATGCTTGACATCCGAGAGATCGAACACCATTAACAGTCATCCCTCAGGATTATCGTATTGAGAGAAAATGGTCAGCTGTTGGGTTCTGCTCCGGTGCTATAGCAGGACTAGTAGCTATCACACCAGGGTCCGGTTTCGTTGGTTCCCGTGAGTTGTCTATTTCCCAGTCTTATCTATAGAAAGTTTACGCATGTTACCAGCCGCTGCGGTGCTCTTCGGCTTCATGGCTGGCACCGTCTGCAACTTCGCCACCCAAATCAAGTTCTTCGCTGGCTACGACGATTCGCTCGATGTACTTTCTTTCTCACCTATGTGAAAGTCTTTATCTGACCTCCTTTACTACAGGTATTCGCATCGCATGGTGTTGGAGGAGTCGTCGGAAACATTCTGACAGCCCTGTTCGCCCAGAAAAGCGTAGCACATTTCGATGGGTTCACCGAAATACCCGGTGGATGGTTAGACCGCCACTGGGTACAGCTTGCATGGCACATTGCTGACTCGGCTGCCGGCCTAGGTTACTCTTTTGCTATGACTGTGAGTAGCGTGTCGTGTCCAAGTATTACTCCTAATCAGTCCTAGACTCTCATTCTGTGGATCATGCATTACATTCCTGGACTTCGCCTACGCGTATCGGAGGAAGTCGAAGCAGCTGGCATCGACGAGTCTGATATGGGCGAGTTCGCTTACGATTATGTCGGTTTCGATGTTCCCTTCACTTCCGCCGTCTCCGAACAGCGAGATCCTGAAAGTCAATACTTGAAGGAGCGTAGCTCAAGTGGGCATTGATATTGTACGCTTTCCTTCACTGTCTTATTTATAGCCATATTATCGTCTTGTTGTTGTCTTTTTTCTTATGCATTTCGAAACGACATAGAACCTATTGTACTGCATACCTACCACGAGCATATCTTGCATTCACATTCCTTTCATTCATGATAACAAGTTCAAGTCCACAAGGTATGATCCACCACACACGTGGTGCAAGTCGTACTATTCTCGCTTCGACAGCTTGCAGCATACGGTGAAGTGATTCCCTGAGTTTATTCTCAGTTGCAAGTGTACACGAAACACTGACGCATTGATGTGCGAATGGTACCATATGCAGATTAACACGCGAGCGGATGTTAATTATGGTCTTCGCGTCTTCGCGCAAGTTTGAAATGTGCCGGCGCGGAAGAATATCAGGATTTGTCTTCGTGGTGTCTCAGTGTCACTCTAGAATGAGGCCTCAGGCCAATCAATTCGATATAGAAAGACCATGCTAAAACATAGGATCGTTTGCCGAGAACCTACTGAGCTGAGACGAATGCGCTGGATTGACTCGTTTTAGAAAACACCGTGATGAATCAAAGATCAATCCCACATTCATTCCCTGGTCCCTGTGCTCGCTGAATCCAATTCAAGCGCTGATTCGTGAGCCTGTCGAGCATACAGGGCTGCCTGACAAAGAAGGCGCTTGTCAGAGTCAAAAGTGAGCAACTCCATCGCGTCGTCGAGTTCGAAAAGACCAGACTCCTCAAAACCCTCCGCATGCATGTGTGTTCCCACTCTCGGACCTGCTGTTGCTCCTTCAGGTTCCTCTATCATGCCACATACCAGAATATCAGCTTCACGTTATTCCGCGCCTTCAGAGGTCTGATGGTGATACAGAAAGGTTCTGTGCTGTTTGAAGCAATTCTTGGAGTATCATTCTGGTGCGCCAAACCAGCGACAGAAGATGGAATGGTGGCGCGCGTGGGTAATTCGGGAATTGCCAAGAGACTGCATGGATAGCCAGTTTCTTCCAAGGTTTCACGAATAGCAGTAGCAGCTAGATCCTCGCCTTCGTCTTTACGACCTTTGGCCAGCAGCCATTCGTCCCGATTTTTGGTGTAGTGGACAAGACATACTTTAAGGGGTGACTTTCCTCTGATGAAGAACGCGACAGCACCAGCAGCAAGGACGAATTCTTTGGAAGAATGTTGGGTTTGTTTGGGATATCTCGAATCTACTCAGCACGTAAGTAAGTACCGGTTAATGAAGAAGCGCACAGGCATACGTGATATGTTCCAGAAGTTGTTGTACGCCCACTGAGCAACGAGAAGGCCGATAGCGCCACTAGCCGCGGCGACTGGAATCAGAACTAAGACAGACATAGTCAACAGTCGTTCATTGATCCTCTATTTGGAAAGAAAACAAACATCTCGTTGACATGGTCGCGGTACAACTTCAGAAGTGTGACGTTACATGAACGGTCACGTAGATGAAGAGGTATAATTTCACTCGTACTACTACTATTCCCCAATTACGCGGCTATAACATGACGATTCTAGTCCCGCATACGAGCTGTGATGCCACAAAGATCCGTTTCTCCCAGAGCTTCGAGACCGCGTTAGACAGGAGGTTCGAGAGTACGTATGTTCACTGTGCACGGTTACCACAAAGGGGTTGAACGTTGAACGCCCATACATGATAGGTTCATCTTGTTGGTTTTAGGTATCGCGTCGTCGAGCACGAACGCGCCATTGCCAAGATGTTCAGTCAGAGTGGCGGACTTGGTTTTCAATCCCTTGTCCTGGAGACCAAGCTACTGCGACTGCCCGATATCAATCTGGGGGCATAGTAGCCAGGAGTACGCTTGGGTGGTGGGTAAGTCAGTATAACCGAGAGCTTTAGTCCCTATCGGGCACGTCCGAGAATAGAGAAGGAACTGAGCAGCTGATAAGTCGATGCAATCGCCTGACTACCTACAATTTTTTGAACCTGCGCGTCGTTGCCAGCTAGCATGCGCCGCAGCATCACTAAACAACGAAACTAGATTGTTTTTGAAGGATCTGCCCAACGCTGGCTGAAAGTCATCAAGCCAAGTTAGTCTACATGCACACCTATTTGATGTAGAGAAGCGAACTTAGGGGACCTGCTTCTCCGGTCAAAGGAAACGCCACAGTGCACGGGGAAAGTGCGCAATCGGTGCAATCTAAAGCGAAATGTAGAACGTGGTCCTAGGCTGCGGCTACGAATCGAACTTCGAGAAAGTCGAGGTACGTAGTTAGCGATCACACCAAGAACGACGCGGATTCATTCCGGAACGAGAGCCAAAAGACGTCGTGAACGAAGAGTTATAGACGTACAGATGTTCAAGCCAAGACAGCAGTCAAAGTCGACGTGCAACAATCTGTGTATCGACGCAGATTCGGAGTTCAAACGTGTTCCGTAGGTCAACAAAGACAAGGTCGAGGTGGAAATTCAAACAAAACAAAGAGAACGCGAACGATCGGGGCCCGTTGCCACTAAAAATGAAGGGCAACATAATGGTCTCAGGGTACCATGAGTACCATGGAGACAAAGGAGAATTGACCGAGAAACCAGGACGAAGTGAGGATGGAAAGAGGCAGAGAAACAGTGGGGAAGACACTAGAAGGTAGAGCAAGCATAGGAGAAGGTGATGGTGGACAGAAAGGCGTTAAAACGCGTCGATTCCGTGCTGGATGGCAGAACAAAAGGACCAGACCCTGTGCCGAATGATCGGAATGCGGCACCGGCAGCCACCGCCGGATATGAACAATTGGACTTGCCTTTATATATGCTGCGCGATTGCCCAGGATGGATCCGACTCAAAACATGGCCCAGTTCCTTGTCGGTTCGAGCTACCAGTGTCTCGATATTATCGGTGAGGGGGCCTATGGCGTCGTCGCCTCTGCACTACATTTGGCGTCGGGGCGCAAGGTGGCTATCAAACGAATCACCCCCTTCGACCACTCCATGTTCTGCCTCCGCACCCTTCGCGAAATCAAGCTGCTGCGCCACTTTAACCATGAAAACATAATATCCATCCTCGATATCCTCCGCCCGCCCTCCCTTAAAGAGTTTACAGAGGTATATCTCGTCCAGGAGCTAATGGAGACCGACTTGCATCGTGTCATCCGCACACAGGAGCTCAGCGATGACCATTGCCAGTATTTTATATACCAGGTAGGCATACCGACTTTCTGTGTCCTTTTGCTCATTCTCTGCAGACATTACGTGCCCTCAAAGCGCTGCACTCGGCCGACGTGTTGCATCGCGATCTTAAACCGTCGAATCTGCTCCTGAATGCAAACTGCGACCTCAAGGTGCGTTCTTATGGCCCCATTCGGCTTATAGCATGCTTAGTTCTGCCCAGCTATGCGATTTTGGTCTCGCACGATCAGCACGGCCGCCACCAAACGTCGACGACAGCAGCACTTTTATGACAGAATATGTTGCCACAAGATGGTACCGCGCTCCCGAGGTCATGTTGACATTCAAGGAGTACACGCGTGCCATCGACATGTGGTCCGTCGGCTGCGTCCTCGCAGAGATGCTCTCTGGAAAACCCCTCTTCCCTGGCCGGGATTATCATCATCAGCTTTCCATCATTCTCGACATTCTCGGAACACCATCTATAGACGACTTTTATGCTATTTCGTCCAGCAGATCTCGCGAGTATATTCGCGCGCTTCCCTTCCGCAAAAAGAAGAGCTTTGCGAGTCTTTTCCCCAAAGCCAATCCTCTTGCCATCGATCTGATGGAGAAGTGTCTGACCTTTAGCCCTAAACGGCGCATTGAAGTTGGGGAGGCGCTTCGGCATCCATACCTTGCTGTACGTCGTTGTCTGCCTCGCCATACTAACCCAACTAATTATTTCTTGTAGCCGTATCACGATCCTCAGGACGAGCCGACTGCCGAACCTTTGGATCCTTCATTCTTTCACTTTGATAATGGTGATCCCATGAGAAAGGAAGAATTGAAAGTCCTTATCTACGAGGAAATCACCCGTACATGGAATAATGGAGGCTTTGCATTACATTCATGATACCTTTTATATCAATTAGTTATTGAGTGCTGGTGTGTGATACCATATTTTATTACCGTACAGCTTAGTGGAAAGCGACATAATGGACCGGGCCATTTTCATCTCAATTACGCGCCTTTTTGAACGCGTACCATATGTTACCCGGTGATGTCACCGCTGCTTGCAGACACTCCGCTCCGGTTTGCGTCTTACCACCATCTACTTTCTGGATTCCCTCCATGAATTCCAGTGAATTCAAGTCCGTTTCGCGGGCGACGAGCATATCCCGCGCGTCGACGATTTCACGGAACCAAAGTCTCATCAAGAAGAATGTAGCGCCTCATGACTTGCGACCGAGCGACATACTTATCGAGCGCTTCGTGGCTTGGAAGGCCATTGTCAAGCAGCTCATCGCCTATTTCGAGGTATGTCCTGCCCTTCTGCGTCAGGCATCGCACTTACAGCTGTAGGGCGTCGCAGATATTGAGAATAATACGGCCAAGGAGATGACGAAGCTGGGAGCTGTCATTCAAGTTCCTTTCCGCGCCGGGAACCAGTTCCTAGGTGAAGACGGTATACAGGTATGTCCTACTTATCTTGCTGGACAATACGCTCACTATACGTGCAGGATATCTTCTACTCCATCAGAGACAAGACACGCGTCATCGCCGACCAGCACGCTAATCTGGGTCGGACGATTGACAGCTCGATTGTGCAACACCTTCAAAAGTTAAGAACAGAGATCAAGGCTCATATCAAGGTGCGATGAGTCCGTCTGACTTTATGGCACGTTCTGACAAATCGACAGAACGTGCAAAATGACACCGGAAAATTGGCCACCTCCGTGGCCAAGGAACGGGAACTGTCTACCAAATTGATTGCCGATTTGTCGAACAGCATATCCACATTCACGAAACCCCCATGAGCGTCACTTCCAAGACCGATCCGTAAGTCTCCCCATCCAGGATTATTCGCGGCTCAGTGCTCGTTGTTTAGATACGTCACAAATGCGCCGTTATGCGTCAACTGACGAAGCAGGTCCACGAAGAGAACCTTTTACAGAAGAGCATCATCATAATGCAACAGAATAGTGCTCATTTCGAGGAAGGCATCGTTCGGGCTATTCAAAGCGCGTGGCAAACATTCGATGAGTGGCAGTCTCGTATGAGCGCCAGTGTTCAAGACACATGGCGCGTCCTCGGCGGTCAAATGGCAGAGTTGGCTCCAGATCGGGAATGGCTTACCTTTAGCGCCAGAAGCGATCATCTCTTGGATCCAGAGACCCCTCTCAGAAACCCCGAAACCATTATGTACCCGAGCAAAGATGACTCCAGTGTACTTCCTGTCCATACTGGCCTTATGGAACGAAAGAAGAGGTTTACGAGAACATACCGGGAAAGTTATTTTGTTCTAACCCCCGCTGGGTGAGGCTTTTCCTCATCATCGCTTTTTCTTTGGCCTCATGTACGCTTACAGCTTCTTACACGAATACGTCAGCTCTGACGAGAGAGAAGCACTGACACCAATGTTTTCCCTGTTCTTGCCAGCTTGCACTTTAGGTCCTCCGAGTTCCAACAAGAGTAAGAGTCACAAATTCCATATTGAAGGCAGGACAGATGGCCTAGGCACAACGAAAACGGGCAGCATCCGAGCACGACTTGGAGGAAGCGACCATGCGTGGAGTTTCCGATCGAGGAGTAGAGAGGACATGATGGAGTGGTGGAACGACATTCGGATGTTATGCGCCCGATACCTCGTTGCAAGCGAGCAGATGGAACGAAGTGGTCCAGTCGCTGCTGCCGTACGAGCAGCCGGATATGTTAGCGAAGAGGAGGAAAGCGAGGAAGAAGAGGGAGCAGTGTCGAAGAAGAAATGGAAGACGATTTTGAGGACGCTGGTGAGACCGAGGAGCCACCAAGCTACACCCACCCACCTCACCACGAGCTTGTTGATAAGAATGGGTACCCGGTGAGTCTTCATGAAACTCTACAACACTGTCTTCTAACTTGGCCCGTCATTAGGTTGACAAGAAAGAGGGTGCTGATATCGGGAGACGTCCGAGTAAGAGGCAGATGGAGAAAGCACCAGAGGGTCACCTTCCACACGGACACGAAGACGGGACGAAACCAGCGGTCGAGAGCAAGTTTACGGAAGAACTTTGAGGGTTTTTTTTTCGATATTCTTAATGTTGCGTCGCGATTCGTGGGTTTGGAATGCTCTGTATCTCAACCACGATTAATATTTTGCTTTCTTCCACAGTACTGAGTAAACGTCCCGTTCCTAATGATGCCGCTTGTCGCCGAGGTCTGACAGAGTGGTAGGGTTCTTTATGATCAACGATCATTACTCCAGGTTTTTAAACCCACTCGAATTGTATGGCCCCGCAACGTTTTCAATGACCATCAATTGTTACAGGATTATTAACTACCACGCGTTCCGGGCATTTTTTGGAATCAGAGTTGTCTTGCAAGGTATGCCCAATCTCTGAATAGACATATAGATGACCTCGTTCTTGTCCTGGAGACGATGTATCCTTCAGATGATGATGAATTTTGATTCGCTGTGAGTCTGACGATGATTTACGGTGAGTACTTCTGTCTATTGAATGTTCATGCCGTCAACTCGCATCTAGTAAGAGAATGTGGTTCCACCGAGTATTTCCTCACATGGACAGATACCACACGGCACATCAGACTGGGCAACAACATGCAAAACACGTTTATTACACGTTCGCAAACACCAATTGACTTTCCTCAAGCGAAAGGCTAGGTTCGGTCCGCTACCTCGTGGTACAGTTTCTGCAACCTCGGATGGTACACGAAATGTATGCCATCGGTCTACGCCGGACGACTGGCTCGAACCTGTTGCACAGTTATAGGTATGTTCGCGGGATGTTACTCAAGGTAACGGTTCTTCGCACTGTGCGTCGAATAATGCCTGTCGCCTGCCAACTGTGAGGTACGCCCAGTCAAAGAAATTCAGAATGTGTATAGCAGTGCCCTACCTCTTCGATAATTAACAGATGGTCGCGCGCGAAGCATTTCCTTACTCCAATTAGCGACGGGATCTGTGATGGGGTGATATCTGTCTATGCCAGATGCTATTGGGTCGCATTAATCTGTCAATAGGAAACATCCTGACAACTGTTCCGTCTTTTGAGATGCCTCACGAATAGTAAGCGAATATCTCTTTCGTAGCGGTGTCATTGGTCTTCGACAATCTGTGACCTGCTACGATACGTAGGACGTTACTGGAGGCTGGTTGAACCTAGCCTGTTGCCTGCTGGCCCTTGGGTTACCATTTGGTTGGTATAATCTCCGTTCGAGTTTCTCCAAGGCGCTCGGCGCGGTCTATTTATGGTCTACTACGTGTCCTGTGGTACTCCTCAAACCTATTTCGCCTTTTGTTTTTGGCATGGCAGTCAGCTGCGCAGTCAGAATTCTTCAGGTCCCGCGAATGACTGCAGTATCATATCAATAACGATTCTGCCAACACGCCACAGTATGATTTCAGCCCATTTTGGGACCTAGATTACTGGACTGATGATCATGGTCGTCTCGGATAGCGCCCTTGGTCTCAGAGAGCCTACCCTCGTGCCGCGCGGTAATTGAAGCTAGTCAATCTGATAATCAGCATGCGATGGGGGGGGGGATATCGCTGCTTGTGTATATCCTACGGGTCGTGCGGAGCTTCCGGGTGTCTTCAATCATGGTACCTCAAGTGAGTCATTCGGACATTTAATCATCTTCTCAATACTGAGATCGGTGTAGTTCTAGTGATTTTGCCCATGTGGGCCTATTCACTCTGACGCTGCCCAAGCCCTGCATTTGTGTACTCGTGTCAAAGAAGTCGTGGAGCAGAGAACATTGATTAGGCACATTTGACTTGGCTTTCAAGGACTCGACTGGCAGATCTTCGCGATGTTATGGCCTCTCTAACGCCCAGAGCAGGGCGCCATCGACATTCAGAGCCAGCCTTTCCGAGTCATTAAAGTCGCTATGAAAATGGCAGTGGTCAACCCTGTTGCGGCACTTTGAGTTACGGCATTTCTGGGCACTAAGCCCTCCAGACCTAACAGCATTCTGCGTCGTGGCACGAAAATGTGCGCAACTGACTGATCATCACTGGTAGCTCATCTTTCCTGCCACGGTCTCCCTGGCCATGAAACGTCTAGCCGTATCTACTTGGGAGTATGCGCTAGGAGCTCGTCAATCCTGTCATGATGAAGATCGGTCTTGACATTTTCTTAGCCACGATGATTTTAGCAAAAGACGCGGTAAGACAATCCGTAGATGTTTCGGGATCAGATTTGATGACCTTGGGGAATGTATTCTTTCCGGGAAGACGACTCCGTTCCTTTCGCGCAGGAGACCTCGGCCAAGCATGCACACTGACTCTGAGTGTAGGACACAGCTTCACGTGATTGTATATAGAAGACCATGTTGCTTGTTCGAACTTCGGATTGATTTCCCCATGTCTTTTTAGGTATCCGAGTCGCCTAAATCCAAGCTCCCCGATTCCCGAATTGACCGCAGTACTCATGCAAACACTCCCTTTTCAAAGCGCCATGCTGTCAACATACTGTAACTATTAGTCGTATCATCAGTAGTAGTCAAATTCCTACGCCGTCATAGCCGACCTACGCTGAAAACTCGAGTTCCACCGAGGTCATCGCGAGCAGCCGATAAGAGCTGTCCCAATGTCCGGGGTAATTGAAGACGCGACATTCGAGCAGCCGAGTGACCGAGTCGGATGTCTTGGGTGTCGTAGCCCTACGTTTCACTGACCGGCTCTCGAAAGGGCGGGTAAGAATTTTCGAGGCGACATTTGGGCATCGAGAGTCCGTGGACTCGCCGGTGATTCAGAGGGCGAGCAAATCATGAGAGAAGTGTGACACCATATGTCTCTATCACAAAGAACCAGAATTCGAAGCTGTTGGCCGGACTTGTGAATGATGGATTGGCGCCGGCGGCGAATCGCGTTCAATGTTCAATTGATGTTCGAACCAGTCTTTATTGAGCGTACATTTCTATTTCAAGAAGCTACATTTCAAAAGTCTATCATCACTGTTTCATACAACTCTATACTTTACGACTTCATCGGAGCCAGCTGCCTGGCAGGGACTCCATCTCTGTTCTTGTAGAACACAACGTCGCCTTCGTCTTCAATGAAGCAGCACTGCGTGAAAGTCCTGTACAGCGCACGGAAAGAATTGGTGCGATCGTAGTTGTACGCCCCAAATTCGCCCTTTTCTTGCAACACCTTCTTGATACATTCCGTCACATATGGCTGATTCCAGAATGGAATATCGGAGAAGAGGTGATGTGCGACGTGGTCATGTGATACATTTAGAAGGACGGCTCTCTTGAAGTACAGGAAAATTAGCCATCATATCATGCGACAGAGCCTTTAGACCCACCCCAATCCATCCGTAGAGCGGCCGGTCCTCAGTAGACAGGGCTCCACGAACAAATGTCCACGCGTTTCTTCGATAGTACGGCAAGTCGCCGCAATGGTGGAGGTAGGTAAGCAGGACGATGTGGTGATTCGCTAGGATATATGGAACGAAGTAGACCTTCAGGAAGGCTGCGATCCCTGCATGGCGAGTCCATTGCCCTAGTATGAATAACATAGTGATGAGACCTATATCCGAAATAAGGATACCATTGCGATGCTTGGGTTTGAACAGAGATGAAGAAGGCAGGAAGTGGTTGGCGGTTCCCGGAGGGTACTGAAACATCGGGGACGCGTCAAAGTGCTGAACAAGCGAGTGAAGAAATGCAGAGTCACCTTCAAGTTTCCCATCGAGTTTCTGAAGAGGTATGTCTGCCATCCTATGCTTTGCATGCAAACTATGCGGATCAAGTTGTAGAACGGCGCGTCTGAGAATAACTCGTGAGGGTCGATAGTACCGACCTTACGGCCAGCGGGAAGGTATCCGACTTGTTCGCCGTCCTCCAGTTCCTCGTCTTCCTCCGTGAGCGATTGAAGATTGTACTCCGAGCGCGTACGCGGAACAAAGTTCTCTTCGCGTTCGACGCTCATAGTAGCTTTGTGATGCTTTCGATCTGTCATCGTCTGTTATTTGGGTACGATTCATGATCAATACTGACTTACGCGATTCACGCCAACCATAGTAGGGCGCAAGTATGGCCGTGTGCAGACAGAAGCCGAGGATGTGATTGAGCCATCTTTCAAAAGGGTTAGGGACTACCAATTCACCAGCAATGAACACAAACTTGGAGTTGGTCAACCCACCGTGTCCCGCCTCGTGTGAGAGGCACCACCATCCGGCAAGAACAAGACCTTGAGTCCACCAGTACGTTGCCCATAAAACCCATACACCAACGCTGCCGACATATGGAGCGGCGAGTGGGATGAAGAGAGTGAGCTTATAAACCACGTATGCAGAGATCAGAGCGCGTGCAACATAGTACAAGCCCCAGAACGTGCTTTTCTTGAAGAGCTCGGGCGGAACGGCGCGACGAATCTCAGCAATGGTGATGTTGGGTACGACAAAAGGAGTCCTCTTCCGCTCAAGGTACTCTGGCGAGTCGCTGAGTGAGAACCAGTGCTTGTCGATTCCCAGCTCAAAGAGGTTGAAGGCGCGCATCAGTCAGGTAGAGGAAACGTCCATGACGCCATGCGTTTTTTAAAGGAGACATTGACCGGAGTGAGATGCAAGTGTAAGGAAAAGTATGAGCGTGACTGTCAACGGTGATTTTGATTCCGCGTGAGTGTCCGGGGACTTGGTCCGGATTTTCGCCCAGATTTGGGTTGCAACTCATCTTGTTCAAGTCCATGATGATCTCTTCAAAGATCTCGATTTGCAAGCTTTTTCAATGTCCCGGAGACGGTTATCGTCAGACTGGGGTGCCAGTTTACAAAGCATATCGGCTTTATGCATATATAAGTCCTCTAGCGCTGGACATGCACCTCAATCCTCCCCATGGCTAGCACTACTGTTACCACCAAGCCGACTGCTGGGACGAACAAGTCGCCGGCGTCGGGCAGGACAAGTCCACCCTCCCCGTGTTCCAGCCTCTCCCGTATTCTCTTGCCAAAATTCGAGAGGCTATACCCCCAGAGTTCTTTGTGCGCAACACTGCATTGGGTTGCTCTTATCTCGCTCGCGATTTGGTAATTGCAACGTTCCTCTGCACGGTAGCGACCTATATTCGGGCTCTCCCTGCAAACGTGGTTTTGCGTGGCGCAGCATGGGTGACCTACTGGTACTTTCAAGGACTAACTTTCACGGGCATATGGGTGATTGGACACGAGTGTGGACACGGCGCCTTTAGTCCTTACAGTTGGGTCAATGATACCATTGGGTACATCACGCACACCGTCCTCTGGACGCCGTTCTTTAGTTGGCGAGTTGAGTCTCTTCTGGTCTCAAGTTGAACTAACGGTCCCGCAGGAAGATTTCTCATCATCGCCACCACATGAATCATGCCAGTATGGAGCGTGACGAGGTCTACGTGCCAAAGACTCGTTCGATCCTTGGCTTGCCCTCCAAGCAGTACGAGGAAGAACACGGCATTGACTGGGACGAATATTTCGGTGATACGCCAATCTACACTATGTTCATGCTTGTTCGTCAACAGCTTCTGGCCTTCCCCGCCTACTTGCGTGAGTCAAATAACTCTTGTCGTCCGATTATTATTGACGTCGTTTATCTGTTTAGTCTTCAATGTTTCCGGTAATCCCCGTTATCCGAAGTACACCAATCATTTCAGACCTTCGAATTCGGTCCTCTTCCATCGTATGTTTTTCTAGCCCTTATTTCGTGACGTGTCTTGATAGCTTCCGTGTAGCATCGCAGCGCAAGGCGGTCATCATGAGTAACATTGGGATTGCTGCAATGGTCTTCGCCGTGAGCGCCGCCTCTCGTATGTGGGGCTGGTGGAATGTCATTGCATTTTACGGAATTCCCTGGTTGTGTGTCACTCACTGGTGTATGTTTTGCTTTCCCGTTTGTTGGAAATCTTTAACGGTTCTAACAGTTATAATGATAACATATCTTCATCATACAGACCCCACTATCCCGCACTTTCGAGGATCATCCTGGTAATTAGACCCAAGCTTTGTGTTCCAATTTTATTCACCGTATGCTAGGTCGTTCGCTCGTGGTGCCGCTGCCACCGTTGACCGTCCTTTCCTTGGTTGGCAAGGCCGTTTCTTCCTCCACGACGTGGCCCATTATCATGTCGTTCACCACTTCTTCCCGAAAATGCCGTTCTATCATGGTTTTGCTGCCACTGCCCATCTGCGCGCCTTCATTGGAGACCACTATAAATCGTCTGATAAAAATATCTGGTTGGCGTTATGGGATTCGTACAACAAGTGTCAATTTGTTGAAGACGAAGGCGAAATCCTCTTCTACCGCGACAAAAAAGGCTTCGCGTATGTTCGCGCCGAAGAGGAGTAGGTACTGGCTTGTTCGCGTTCGTTGTCGTGCCCGTTAGTTGTATCATTCTCAAGAGAGTATCTAAATCTTGTATTTTGTAGTAATAAAGACTGGCGTAGAATGAATGCAAAGTTGTTTAGATCACGAGTGCGTGTTAAGGTGGTCCTCTTCGGGCTCGGGCATTGTTATACTATCTCCTACTAGTAGAGTGCGACAATCAGGCACCTAGCACATACATTCACCTATAGTCATTACGGGATATATGGGAGCATGAATGCGTTTGACTCGGCGCTCACCACTGACACGGTCAACACCCCTTTTAAGTCTGGAGTAGATGGGTATATCGGCGAAGCCGACATGAAGGAAAAGCGGATCGATGGATTTCTTTATGGTTTAGTGAGTAGTTGGATATCAACAAGTGGAGAATATGGCAAAACTCATTACGCGTCAGCTGCCAAGGCCTAGTGGCGCGCGCTACACCTGATTGGCGCCTAATGGTAATTGGAGGCGGCCACAAAGGTCATGTCGCGCAACTCTTAGTCGACATACAAGGACCCCAGATACCTCGTTTGGTTTGACTGGGATCAAGCTGTCTTCTGGTTTATCGTCGAATTGATAATTCACCGTGCATGAAGCAAAAAAGACAGAGCACCCTCGAAGGCGACGCAAGTACTTCAGTTTCGGTTACTAGATTGCATGGGCGAAAGCTATTCGCGTTGATTCTCATTCGACAACCACGGACGGCAAGGTCTTTTTGTGCAAACTCCGTCAAGTGTGTTGGGCCTGGATACCAACTGAGTTATCTTCCAGGCAGCGTGACAGAATACTTACCATTTTGCCGTTACTCAAGAGAAAAATGCGCTAGCTAGTTCCGAAAGGATAAGGGCATTGAAGCCGGCCCTGTGATAACTGCCATGACACGGAGCATGAACTACCTCAAACAATTATGCCATCATTCCGTCCTACAAGGCCATTTGTACGTCCTGACCGTCGCGTCCGTCGTCTTCTTTCATGCCGTCGCCACCGTAAAGAAGGCTAAAGGAAAGTTGGCCGAATATGACAGAGATGGTAAGAACCGTGCAGATCACAAAGTAAGAGGATCCAGGAGACTCCGATTTCGGCCGCGTTTCCGAAAATGCGCGCGCCGTAGTAACCGACCCACGTAGAGTAGAAGATCCAGTATCCAGTAGACCGCCAGCGTGACGTTGAGGATGAGAGCTAAGCCGATAGATATGGAGCTAAGACGAGATTAGTGTAATTCCGCAGGAGGTTTAGGTGATTACGGACCTCGGGTTTTGCTGCTAATCACTCAGTAGCGTCGGAGCTACGACGCCACAGAAATTAAGATATCTGGATCCAATTTCAGTATTCCGACAGAAACAGCTTCAGGATAGGCAGCAGCCGTTCCCCAGTGAGAGTCAGTGTATCATAATCCGCGCCCAACGGTACAGATGACGAGGATATCCGTAGACTGAGCATGCCAGAGCCTGAAAGCAGTTCTGGACTGAATACGGCACCGTTTCGAAGGGAAGTTCACGACCCGCCGACGTACAAGGACTGCCGTCTGGCAGGAGGATCTGCCTGTCATTCACGTTCCTCTGGTTTTGCACTTTGCGCCTCCATTCTCGAGAATGATACGTACAGGTATTGGATCCCGCCAGTGTCAGGTGGGGATTCGCACCAATGGAGAATCGCATCTGAATGTCAGCAATTCTAGGCGTTTGAGTCAAATATCAGCCTAAACTTGACGTGCTACTTAGGAAGACTCAAAGACAGACCTGCTTTCAGATATATTCTGGTCACACCCAGGTCAGATACTATTCGGGAGTCCAGATGGGGCAGAGTGGGAATTTGAGAGTGCGTTGCGTTGCATCATGCAATGAGCGTTTTTGACGGATTGGAAACCATGAGAAAGGCTCATATCGGACTCCCGTGCATACCTAGAAGAGTATGACGCGTGTCAGAAGTATTTCATGTGCAACGGAACTATGTACCGTATATCTGTGAAGACGGGCGACAAAGTCGTGGCAGCGGACGACCATGCATATGGTGAAAAGACGACAGGGTCACGAGATCCAGACGTTCCCACGATTAACAGAGCGGAATTTGCCGGTCAAGCTTAAGCTTCAACGCGTCTTTTCACATCCTACACAAAGACAGTATTCGCGGTTCTGATATTTATGGTTTCTCTCCATTTTTATGCGCTCTCAGGCGCGTCGTCAAAGATATGCAATTTGCTCCATCGAATTCTATTCAATTGCGGCCCAGACTCTTTGGCATCATCCACCTGACTGACCGACTGACCTTCTGAGCCTCAATTTCCCACATATATAACAAGGCTGTGGGTATCTGCCAACTGCTATCACACCCTCATCCTAGCACCTATCCACCGAAATCATACCCAACATGAAGCCTTCATTTACTCCTCGAAGTGCACAACCGTACGCAGCCACAGTCACCAGGGTAGATCTACGTTCTCCAGTATAAGTAACTCAAGCTGATTGATGATTCAGCATATGCCTTTCTCGTATAGCAACAAATCGGCTTTCGTGAAGTACAAGCTCATTCCGTTCATGACCATCAGCTTTGGACTCCCGTGGATGGCTATTGGCTGGAGGTGAATGTCGGCGCGCTCTGTATCTCGCAACTCATTGTAGCACAGGTACCGTCCCGGCGGTATGAAGAACCCTTGAATGAAGGGACGCCGTGTGGTCTTGTGAGTGCTCGCTCTCCTCAACCTATCATCAACAACACTTCAATCATTTACAGATCCTTCGAATCCACCGTCCTACCACCCAAGTCCCTTGTACTACAACCATTTCTTGTCGTTTATTATCTGTACTGTGTCCATGTGTCAAGATGCGTCTGTCAGCTGAAATATCACGTAACTTGTTAACCAAACTGAGTTATTCTGCTCTCATTGTCAACGCTCTTGTCAATACGTTCTTCTACAACTTTCAACCAACGCGACATTCGGGACCGGCGCCTGAAAAGCTACGAAATAGTTGCACATTGTCTCCGCGTGGATTCGATAAATACATTCCGACTCGGAAGTAACTACTACCTTACCGACCGGACACACACCAGCGACAGGACCTTGGATAGTCTCAGCTCTAGACTTGTTTCTGATGCTGGAAGACGACTATGTCTACAGGGGTATTAATTTCCTGCGTTCTGGAAGTCGTCGCGAGTTCATACGTGCGAGGTACGCGTTTCTGGACCAGCAGCGCTGTTCGAGACACTCGCAAGAGGTAAGTTTCTCGAAGAAATATATATCGTCGGCTTTGATGAAATTTACAAATACAGCTTTTTCGAACCACATCCGACATACGAGGATGCCATACATTACCGTCAAACAGATTGTCTGCCGTTCTAAATCTTCCAATACTCCACACTGGCAACCGCTCGTTCAAACGGGAACTCTCCTTTCCAAGATTCGACATCACTCTTACTCTCCTGCAAAGCCGACTTGAGGTCTTGCATGATCTCGAGCGCGGCCAGTCGATCATATTCGACCTGCTCTTTCGAGCTCTGGAAATAACTTGAACGTCGTCTCCCTGGATAGAAGGAAAGCCTATACCTGGATAGCCTGACTAATATCGGTATCAAGCTCGGTAAGGGCTCTAGACATGTCGCCGTCTTTGGTCCACCGAAGGCCGACGCTCAAGCGCACCATCCCTGTCAAGACGCGCAGACCAGAGAAGGCAAGACCCGCCCCGTAAAAGCAGCGAGCCTGCGCCAGCGTCCTTCGAAATAACTCTGTTGGACGCGCTAGGTCCTCCGCTTCAGGATACTCCTCAAAAATGCCGTCGGGAATGGCTTGGTTGGCGGCGCCTGATTGAAGCATGCGTTCTCGAGCGGCGGACGTGAACGTGGAGCCAATGTTCGGAATTCCAGAAGCAAGAAGGCCTCGGACTATAGAGCGCAGGCTATCATTTTGCGTCTTGATAAGCAGAGTGAGAATGTATGGAAAACGCAGTACTCACTCGTCAACCTGGGCATTCGCAATGAAAGTGTCCACCATCAGATTTCTACAAAGCATACGTGAGTACTCTCAGAGCGTTTTCTTCGATAGCGAGATATTTACACATGACCCAGCGCTGGACGCCCACCGTGCGGGGTAGAATACGCTTCTGGGGCCGGCATTACTCTGTGGTGGCTGTATCGATCTGCCCTTGCGGCGATTTATCTTTATAGCTCTGCGATATTAATGTTCTCATGGGACAACCGTCAGGCCCGGCGTACAGCGCTGCCAAAAGGAATTGTATATGATCCCGCGGACAGGTTGAACGCGAGACGGCGACTATTATATTTGCCGTCCTTCGGAAATGGTTCAAAGTGCCTCTTCAGATACCGGAAAGCCTCAGTCCCTTGATCAGACCCTATACTTTTTTCATGTGATGCTATTCATGCTGTCGTCGTCTCTCGTCGTTTAAAAGGATGAAGGTGGGAACACCTGATGCCTCTCGCAACTTGTCTCTGTCCATGGCGGCGAATAGTCGCACCTCCTTGGAAACTTTCCAGCTCGGTCCATTCATCGTCCCTCGCGTATGGACGGGATTGTGGCAGCTTTCGAGTAGTGCTTGGGGAAGTCCTTCTGTATCGCAGATACGTCAAGGCATGAAGCGCCACGTCGAGCGGGGCTACACTTCTTTTGGTAAGTTTGAGACTCAAGTTTCAAGTGTTTCTCAGCTCATCGTCACCGAACAGACATGGTGCGTTATCTTTCCATCTCTGGGCGCCTTCTCACCGCTTTGTATTATAGGGTACTCATGTTCTCTTTGCGTGCTTTCATTCGCTCACTTGCGCGAAGCGGACCATTATGGAAGCGCTGAAATCATCTTCGTATGTCAAAGTTCGCTTACATGTACAGGCCGTCCTAAAAGGTCTTTCATTTAGGGCCAATTCAAGGGAAGTCTTTTAGATGCGTCATGCGTCATCGGTGCGACAAAGTGGTGCGTATTCAAGAACATTTCGCCGACGCGCGAAGTGGTCGAGGCGGCCATTAGAGAACGACTGGTTCGCATGCAAACTCAGCGCATAGACCTTCTCCAGGTCAGTGGCGACGCTAGACGGTCCTACAGCGCAAACACGTCATACTAACTTTCCGAATAAGTTCCATTGGCAAATGTACGAAAATAAGGGCTATCTCACGGCTCTTCAGGAGCTGGAGCAGCTAAGGCACGAAGGCCTGATCGCCGCCATAGGCTTGTGCAATTTCGACTCCATACGGACAGACGAAATCTGCACGCAGTTAGGTCCGGGGGTTATTGTATCCAACCAAGTACAGGTCTGGATGCATTCATCTTGTAGGAAGTTCTCTGGCGGCTAATGTGCGTGTGTAGTTCTCCTTGATTGATACCCGGCCGCTCCATGGGATGTCTGATGTCTGCTTGAGACATCAGCTTAAGCTCTTGACATATGGGACGCTTGTTCGTATTCCACTTGAACTCTGATGTGATGCATCCGCTCAGCTGGGACCCGATATCCAGTGTGGGGGCTTCCTCTCAGATCAGTGGTTCCATCAACCGGAACCGGACGCGTATACAGCAAATCTAACTCCGTCTCAGAGGAAGGCAAGGTTTCTTCCCTTGTCGAACGGAAAAGCTGTTCCACTGATCGCAGAACAGTATCTGGACATGATTAAAGCATGGGGCAACTGGAAGCTATTCCAGAAACTTCTTGCCCTGTTGCGCGTCATAGGCGACCGACACGGAGGACGAAGCATTGCGAACATCGCCACTCGATGGGTACTAGACCATGACTTTGTGGGCGCGGTCATCATCGGTAAGGCGTTATTTTCTTCCTGCTTCGTCACCTACTACGACATTGATTAACCTCAGGTGCGCGTCTGGGCCTTTCTGAGCACTCGGATGATAATCTGAAAGTCTTCGGATGGTCGTTGACGGACGATGACCGCGAAGAGATAGAGTCCGTCTTGAGTCTCTCAAAAGGTCGGAAGATTATCACCACCATCGGTGATTGTGGTGCAGAGTACCGTTAGGCTTTGGGGGTGGGGAATGTATGAAAGGCTGATTCTGAGTTACCGTGTATCATATCGCAGAAAGGTCTTGAAGGCTCTAGATTTCGAAGTTGCTAATGCTATCTCATGCTTAATTCTTTGTCAAGGAAATAGTTCATGTCATGGTTCACATAATCAGCGCCACAAAGTACATTTGCATCATGTCTAGAGCTCTGATGTTGCGATAGCATCCGCGTTCTTCAAATCTATCAGTTCATGTTCGCTTTGAATGCACACTGTTTCGAAGGGATGTAAGTTTCATTTCCGTGAATTGCGTGGCTAAGAACTGGAAGCATTTGGGCGTTACGGTGTCCGTGGCAGACGCCATTCACACAGGCTAGGAACTGGGAATGACAAGCTACGACATAGACGTCATTTAAACATATCCAGACAGTTGTTTTACCATCTCCTTGCCTTGTTTATGGCACCATCAACGTCACTCTGTTCGCGTGCAATGTACGACGTGCCCATGATTGGCACGTATTTAGTTTGTGGTGAATGCACGGGTCAGACGGACATGCAAGCTAGTTTCGATGTGCACGCACGTCGAGTCCTGAATCCGGTTTAGAACTACGGTACTTGGCGGAAGGAGTGACTAATTAGGGTGGCACTATGCCGCCGGCCGACGCGACCCAAATGCGGCTTGTCTGGTCGTTGACGTCTTGCCTTACCTCGACCACGCATGAGTACAAGTCGTCGTTCAACGTCGTCTCGCTCGATCCCTGTTCGCCGTCCTCTGCTATCCATATCCAAAGCGTCTGCAGCGCCGAGCCTTTCCCTTGTCTTTGCAGAACCAGAACCCAGGAAGCGCAAAGTTAGTGCCAGTGCGAGTCTGAAGGGGATGTGGGGGAAAGAGAAGGAGAGCAAGATTGAATCTCCCTCCAGCGAGAATGGGGAGACTGTCGCGGATGCGCCCTCCGAAGGGTGAGTCGCAGTTGTATTCGGCAGCTGTACATTTATGCATGACATGTACCTGCCAGGCCTGCGATAAATGACCCGGAGCCACAGCCAGAAGCTGCTCCAGAACCACCACAGCAGGAACCTTCTGCTCCAGTGGATGCAGAGCCCGTCGCTCCTGAGCCCATGGTCGAGGCAGCGTCACCTCCTGAAGCACCGTCAGAGGAACAGACACCACAACCGCCAGCCCAACAGTTGGATGAGGCATCTACGTCTCCAGAAGCCTCTACTGTCGCGTTTCCCTCGACAAGTCCGCCATCCCGCTCGTGGTTTGGGTCCCTGGGACGCGCACGTGGGAGAGACAAGGCCAGGGTTTACGTCGAAAGCACTTTGAAGGAATCCACGACCATTCAGGTGGATCCCGTTCCAGAACAGCAGCAGCCTGCAGAGCCTATCGCTGCCGACGCGCTCTCAGAGTCGCCGACATCAGACACAATCACGCCCAACACGCCCCAACCAACGCCCTCGGTGCCGCAGCCCATCCCTACCCACAGTCGATCTCCATCACAAACAACCGTTTCTGTTCCCTCGAGTATCGACGAGCACGTCCCTGCTCTACCATTAACGCCTCCTGCAGAATCTCATATACCGCAGCGCCGGCGAGTGACGTCTTCCCCAAGTAGCAACCTAAATTCCTTAAATCCTTCCACAAGCCGGTTTACCCTGAGCATTCCCCTTCTAGGCCGAGCAAAGGTTCCTTTAGACGAGGTCATGCCCAAATCTGCGCCAGCAAGTGTATCTGAAGTGCCAGAGGCACCGACCGCTGCCTCTGACGACCAAGCTACGGATGAGCACACCGAGGTGAAAGAGCAGAATGAGGATGATAGAATGCCTTCAGGGCACATACAGTCCGTCTCTACATCGAGTACATCCTCTTGGTGGAGCTATGTCGGGTGGGGACCAGCTGAAGAGCAGCCTGGGACAGCAGAACATTCACAGTCTGCGACTGAGGACGAAGCTGAGGAAGTGAAGCCTCCACCAGAACCAGAATCATCGGAACCACAACAGGCCCCAGAGATGAGCGCAATCCCCAGGGAGAGAACGATGTCGGTTCTGTCCTCCGAAACGACTTCTCGAGCCTCTTGGTTCGCACCATGGGCCTGGTATCCTTCACCTACAACTGCTTCTGTCGACGAAACAGTGCAGGATCCACCGCCCGATCCGCCGACTGACGGTTTGACACCTAGTGAGAGGATTCGGGAGGAGGCCTTGGCGCGACCAGATCCTACAATCGAGGAAATGCAGGCCAGTGCCTCGAACGCAATCATTGAATCCACTGTGGCGAATCGGTCGGGCTGGACTAGTTTCTTCATGTCGGTCAATCGCAAAGCAATTGAAGCTGGTACAGAAGTCAAGCGCGATGAGAATGGGAACGAGATTATGGACATTGAAGAAGACGACGATTCGGCGTCGATATCTTCGAAGCAACCGCCGTCACCACAGAAATCTCCATTGCCTGCATCGCAAAAGGTTGATCCTAGGCCAGAGCCAAAGAAGCTCCCGGCTCCTCAGCTCACCATCTCCGAGGACGTCAAGAAGGAGGCTTCTTCCAAGAGGAAGGTATCTGCGCCTCCGCCGCCCAAACCTCCCGCTTCACCTAAACCATCTATTGCATCGAAGAAGGAGAAGAAAGACAAACAGTCGGCGCCTCCACCTCCGCCCCCTGTCCCAAATTATGTGCTTCCGACGTGGGAGGACATCTTTCACACCCCACCTAGAGCGCAACCACCACCTGCTCCCACTTCCTCTCGTTTACTAAGGTTCATCACTGGGAAAGGAACGTCGCGCGAAGACGATCTTCCATGTATGCTTCAGGGAGATGAAGCTGGGTGGGCAAAGTCCTGCAAACGCATTGTTGTGCTTGGCATACATGGCTGGTTCCCTGGTGCCATTATGCGTACGATGTTTGGTGAACCTACCGGAACGTCTCCCAAGTTCGTTGCTATGATGGAGCAGGCACTGGAGAATTTCCAGACGCGTCATGGTTTTAAGTTTGAGAAGGTGACTGGGATGCCTCTGGAAGGCGAAGGTACCATAGGCGGGCGTGTGGAGAAGTAGAATTTTATCCAAGATTACGGCGTGCTTGCGTTCTAATCAGTTTTGCAGGTTGTATAATGCGCTCATGGGGAATGAGTCTTGGGTGTCTGACCTCCACGACGCGGATGCTATCTTGGTGGCGACTCATAGCCAAGGATCTGTCGTTTCGACGCATCTACTAAATCGGCTCATTGAAGAGGGCCATATCGTTACACCGCTCAGTGCTCGTGCAATGCCAGATGAGCTCATTGGTGTGCGACGCGTACAGAGGGTATGCTGCCTCGCCCTCTGTGGAATACATCTTGGTCCATTGCGATACCTCAGCTCTAGCTCGCTGTTACAGCCATACTTCCAGGTGGGTGGGGCGTCTTTCTTTGTGACTCATAAGCTCACAGACGCGAGCAGTATCTTGAAACACAAGCTGCCCGCGAACTGTTTGAATTTCAGAATACAAATAGTGAGGTCAGCAAGGCCTACGTTTCGGCGCTGCGCAATGTTGTTCATCATGGAGTAAGATATTGGCTGAGTATTACATGGGAATAACTAATGCATCCCTATAGACTAAGATGGTCTACGTTGCTTCTCTGAATGACCAAGTTGTCCCTATATACTCAGGTCTTTTTACGAGCGCCAGTCACCCGCTTATTCTTCGTGCGCTCTACATGGATGGTGACGCATACCAGTGAGTACCTCGCCATGCCTCCCAATACTACTCTGACAGTCGAATTAGTTCCTCCGATTTCCTCTCAAACCTCCTTGTACTGCTCATCCGGATCCTGAACTCGGATTTGTCTGACTCTGGACTTATATCTCTGCTGAGTGAGGCGACTGCGGGGTCTTTGAATGGGGTTGGACATTCAACGGCATATGAGGAAATTGGGACCTATTCGCTTGCGGTGGATTATCTCTTCCGAACTACGCCCGGACCATTGGGCGCCCCGCTTCAGATGGAGGACTTTGACGCCGCACAAGAGCAGAATGATTACGAGATTCCTTGGGCGCTTAGGGACCTCATTGCGGACGAACGGGTACGGCATTTGGTTGGACCGGAGATTGGCGTTTTGAGAGGGATGTTTGGAAACTGGAAGCCCCGGACGGCTATACTGAGGGATGTCAAGAAGAAGTTGGGCCCGATACAGAGGTTGGGCAACATCGAGGGGCGGAGGAGTCCGAGCAAGCTGTAGGATATATTCTTTTTCTTTCCATTTGCATGCACGCATACACAAGTTACATCACATACACATTTCGGCTGTACTTACTACTTATGTATTCTTAGATGATCCGCACGAAAGACTAACTACAGACTGTAATGGAATTGCTATCAGGGCTTGGCCGCTTTCTTTGCAGCGATGAGCGGGCTTGGAGCTGAGAATCGCATGATGATCAGCGTCGTTGAAACTGATACTTATAAGAAAAAGTTCACAATTCACAACACAACGCAACCCAAAAAGAACGGGACAAAACGAATATTCAAATCCTGGTTTTTGTATCAGTTGGTAATGGCGGTAAAAATCGTCCGGCTCGCACTCCTGCAGGTGTAACTCCAATGACACCGGATGACTCCTCCTCCTCGACTCCCAATCATGGGTCGTATTCGGGCGGAGGTACATACATTGTTTGCTCACGTATCTGGTTCATCTCCCTCCGTAGACTCTCCATCTCGTTCCTCAATCTCTCTGAATCACTACCACTCCCAGCGCTCCCTGATTGAGATGGAGAGGATACAGAGATTCCATCTGTTGGCGACGACGTCGGATTCTGCATGGTAGATGCGCTAGGCGCACTCCGCTTGTAATTCGGCGGTATCGCTGAAGGTTCAAAAGGCTCCACATGATGTTGAGGCTCGTATGCAAGAGGTACTCTTCCACTAGAGCTTGAGGTGCCGCTGACAGTAGGGAGCGCGAGTAACTGGGTATCTGAGCCTGGAAAGCTGTTATCACGAGAACTCGTGAAATGCTGCTTTTTCGGCTCACTCGTCCTTCTTCGTCGCCTGTAGAAAAAGACGCCCGCGGCTGCCAGACCTAGTATTACGAGTCCTCCGACAACTCCACCGGCAATGGCGCCAGCGCTACTAGATGACGAGCTACCACCGGAACCATCGGCAGGATTTGAACTATCCGACCCTCCAGTTGGAGTTTGACGTTCTAAGCTACAGAACAGCCAATCACAGTTAGGTGACCAATAAGAATATTCCTCACGAACCTGAGTGCAAGTAACGAAACATAGCACCTTGCGCTGGACTGTGCAATGTCCTCAGCGTCAGTCGCTGGTTTGGGCAAGCAGCGTATTCCACTTACCTTGCCGCACCTTCAATAATGGTGCCTTTAGCAATGTCATATGTAGTCGGAAACACGCCTGCGGTAGCATTCGACGACGCCTTCGCGAATACACCTGAGATGAGATCATCTCGAAGTGGCGGATCTGAAGTAGCACCAGCCGCAAACATCGTCCAAGCTAATGGCAGAAATCAGAATGTGACCAACAAAGGACGCCTACGAACACATACTAGACTTGGCGTTATTGGATATTGAGCTGTCATACGCGATTCCGTATGCACGACCTGGCTAACCATCAACTCGTTTTTAGCGTAATACGAGAGCAGCACCAACCGTCAGACGCCAGCTTGGAATCATAAAACGAGTCCTGGGCACTGTAAAGCTAGAAGCAACTTAGTCGAAGCTTCGCCAAGTCGTTGAACGAAGAATTACCGATTCATTAATAAGATTTGTTCCAAGTATACGATCGGCGTAGAGGTTGTAGATTAGGCCCCAGGACGAGGAATCTCCGTAACCAGAAACGATATGTCCATCAACAACTGCGCTACTAATCCATTCATTGATATAGGATGTGGCATTGCCCTTGATGATAGATTGATTCAAAACCCATTCATGGCCCCAATGAAGCTCACTCACTGAATACGAAGAACTATCATGCTCTTGCCGAGAGCGTCTGCGAACTGGGCCATGCACTTGATACCGATGATTCCCTTCAGTCCAAGGTTGGCATTGTCGATGCCATCCGCGTCCGTGCTGTAAGCATGGGTCAGCACTTTCTATCAGATATGGGCAGAACTTACAATCCGGAGGGCGTAGCTTTTGTGGATATCAGATAGTCTGCCCACATTTTGAGCAAAGAGTACTGTCGAACGGCGTAAGTCTGAGCTGCAAGAAATTGACAAGGATTATGCATACATAGGACTTGATCAAAGACGCGTCTCCTGAGATCGTGGCATGCGCCCATACCATAAAGAGCATGTCACCACTATCTGCAAAAATATTTGTCAAGACATTCTCAGGAAGACAGTCGAACGTACTCTCGACTGATCTAACAACTGGAGGGGAGAGATGTGCCGTGGCCGTGGGGAATGACTCGCCTAATGACCAACCGTGAATACGCAGCTCGCTGTATCGGCTTGAAACGCACCTACCCATATCAGGCATCGCATAGTTCACCTTGGTAATATTCTCCCTCTGCAAGCGGAGAAGTGGTTCTAACAGGTAACCAGCCCAAGTCGCGTTGATGGTCAAGAACGCCGGAAAAGCCGCATACATGACGTCTACTGGATTAACGCGTCTGAATTCCGTTGTGAGTATAGCGTTGAATGAAACGGCGCGCGAAGACTGACTGGGACACACCAAGATCTTTCATGAAACTCATGATATCCGACTGGTTCCAGTTCCCGTCCGAATCCTTGCTCACCGTGATCTCAACCCCCGCCATAGCCTGTCGAGCAGCTACGGACACCACAATGGCATATTCATCCGAAATGTCCTTTGCTGCAGACATGAGCTTGTTGTCGAGGGCAACAGCCCGATCCCGTGCATTGTCGAAGTCTGAGACGAACGCGGTAACAGCATCACCGACGTTGCTGTATTTGGTCCAGTAGTAGGCATGACGATCCTGAGCCGTGTACTTGATGCTGGGATCCCGTGTAAGGCCAAGCGCCCACATGACGGACTCGGAGGTACTACTGATAGTGCCAAGGTCGAGTGCAAACGAAAAAGTAGGATACGCGCTGTAAAAGCTATGAGAGAACCGCCAAGAAGCCAGCAACCCTGATACACACTTGCTAATGGCCCGGAAATTCGTATCCTCACTATTTTCCAACGCCTTGTTCTTCGCCCATTGAGGGCGAGATACGTTCGCGTCGCCCGTGCGGTATGTTACTCCCTTGCCCTACGCCGATGTGTCAGTAACCAACGGTGCGGAAGGTTGTAGCAAGTGTACGTTAGGGAAAGCATAATAGAGGGTAGTATCCTCGGCAATGTCGCTAACTTCCTTCATCGATGAAGGTTTCGAGAGCGCGGCGCGGTGTATGAGAAGAGACGACGACTTGATTGTAGCCCATTCGCATTGACTATCCAAGTCGTTCGAAAGCCATTCTAAGGAAGTGTTAAAACACAGGCTTAGATGTAAGGATTCGATAGCTACCTCCTGTAACGTCCGAATAGAGTTGAATTGAGTGTTGCGAGCCGTCCCGGCTCTTTGCGTCAATGTAGAGGTATGTGAAAGGGAGGGACTGGAGAACAAGGTCCTCAGGCTTTTTCGTTGATTAAAATCTTTAACATTAACATTGGAAGAGGACGTACCTCTATTGGGCTGAGAAAAGTAACAGTGACATCCATAGCACCAGCTTGAATAGTCAAGATACTTCTGGTAGGAGTGATTTCAACATTTGTTAAATTGGTATCGGTCGTGGGCTTCCACCGCCGCCGAAAAGCTGCAGATTGACACCATCGACCATAATCCATGCATCCCAGGCTACTACCTGAAGGAAGTTCAACATATTCCCATTTCGAGCAGAGAAAAGCGTACGTGTCCCAAGTTCCAAAACTGAGGCCAGTCGTTCGTATGGTTCCGTCCAGTCTCGGTTCGAAGGTAGCTGTTGAAGTATGGGGTTCTCACGGCCAAAGGGATGGTGCAGGCCATATTTGAGCAAGAGCCGAGGATGAGAAGAGCGTAAGACACGCGACTGTCAGCACAGCAACGAGCATCGCGGTGGAAGTGGTGGAACTTGAAAGCCCGGCAGGATCACGACAATGTTAAGTCCATCAAATCCGGGCGTCAATCACTCCAGCATCAACACGAGTAGATTTGGATTCATTCAAGCGCGGCAGCGCTCAACCTCCGAGGTGGAGCTCACGGCCTTGAGGAATCTGTGGTTGGGGCCTCGATCAAAGCGGCGAAGTACCAGAAGCTGCGGCGTATATGAAGCGCTGGGTCAGCCAACTTTCGGAGGAGACGAAGGCCAAGTTTGATTGGTTGGACATGTTCCTTCAGAGCAAGGGAAAACTTCTTGATCTTGATGTGGCGGATTTCGTGTCTTCGGCATAAGTGCCGACATTGCCCGGTCTGTTGAACCTAAAGCTTGAGTAAGTACGGTAGTATGCGATGAGAGCTCAGCCGAAGTGATGAAGGCTCTAAACTCTGTACCTAAAGCTCGAGTAAGTATGGTAGTACGCGATGAGAGCTGTAAGTACATGAGAAATAAGGCAAAGATACATAGTATATAGACATACCTCAGCCGAAGTGAGGAAGGCTGAAGAAAAGAAGAGAAACGATAAACTATGACTATATACGGGTCCGATCACTGAGTCCATGTGCACCACCTGAGCCTCCTGATCTTGTATAAATGTTATCGTTTACTAACTTTTTACCAGGTCGTAGCCAAACCCTTTGCCATTGCCACTCGGGAAGAGCTGCCCAAAAACGAAATCATCCATTCAGTGAATTTCCTCACACGACGAACAGGATACTACTTTGCCTTGGTTAATCGTCTCGTCACACGGCTAATTATTGCTGGGAAACTATTTATCTCAATCTTCCATCATCATTGCTCGGTTTGAGTTTTTTGGGGTACGTGGACGCTTCTACATGAAGGAACAGTAGCTGACATAGCTCCTCCACTCTAGTTCCAAACATTTTTGTCACATTGACACCACAAGGCGCGCGGCGTAACAAAGATGCTCTCCCCAAAGGCTACAACCAGTCTACGGCCGATTTCTCGACACATAGACAAATCTATGGTCGGTACTGGAACGCTTGGTCCGGGCTATTCTCAGTCAAATTCCTGATTTCCGTCCACTTGTTTTCTACAACGAAGCCTCTAGTATGTTGCTCTCGGGGGAGAACCATTCCACAAACGCACAGAACAATAACCTTATTAGCACGTGCCTCTTGGGTACATTATGTGACACCGTCCCCAGCACTTCTTGACGATGGCGGCTCCGTTTTCGTCTCTCGCAGATATGCAACAACAACTCATTTCGAGATCTGAACCTTCGGTGTTCGCACAGGAAGTCTCGAATGCAGAGCAGAGATGGCAGCTGGAGCTCAAAAGCACGCCAATTCCGTTCACAGGCAGTTCTCGCGAAAATCTACGTCGCTGTAATGCGCAGAGTGCCTCTCTGTTGTTGAACGGCTTAAGCGACGGCACTCTACAGACATATGTTGGCCAGGATAAGATGTTTTCGAATAGACCGTTAGGTGACCTCAAACCGAGTGAGTTTTGTGGCGATTGTACACCTGGTGCTAACCATCATCTTAGTCACCCTCAGCGAAATGATGTGCCACAAGGTTCACAAGGTTGGTCTTGAAGCCAAATTATTATTGACTTCGTTGTTCACACAGACTATAGGGACATTATCTTCTCTGCCGCACATTTCTTCGAGCAAGTATGTCTATCGATCGTCTCGTTCGCTTGGTACTGATGGCCTGCAGCCAGAATCGTAGGCGTGCAACTAGTCGTGGAAGATATCAACGGCGATGCAATCCTCCTCGCTGTGTATCGTTTTCCCGAACTTCACCAAGCGTCCTTGGAGCGTCTGGATGCTCATATTCCTGTCGGCACTGTAATCGCTGTTCGTGAACCATGGATGAAAAGCGCCGGCGCCGGCGGAGCGTACGACCCCATGATTAGAGTTGACTCCCCGTCTGACATCGTATTCCTGGGATATTCCAATCCCATCGTTTCTGGAACTCGTTGGCGCACGCTGTCCCCGGATACCCGTGTTCTCCAATCTCGGACAGCTTTGGACTGGAAAGAGATGGGCAACGTACACTTCAAGCGCGGCTATTACCTCGCCGCTGCGTTTGCGTGGACCCATGCTTTCAAACTAGACCCCAGCATGCATATTATTCTCCTCAACCGTTCTCAGGCGTATCTCAAGCTGAAGTGGTACGCAGCTGCCCGGGCTGATGCTGCCGCTTCGGTGCCTGGTCATACCAAAGCTGCGTATCGCGTCGCGTGTGCTGATTATGGCCTCGGACGATATCATGACGCTTTTAACGGATTCCGTGCCCTCGATCAAAGCGGCGAAGTCCCAGAAAGTGCGGCGCATATGAAGCGCTGCGTCAGTCGACTTTTGGAGGAGACGAAGGCCAAGTACGATTGGTTGGACATGTTTTTTCAAAGCAAGGGAAAGCTTGTTGACCTTGATGTGGCGGATTTTGTGTCTTCGGCGATTCAAGTGTCGGCATTGCCCGGTCGAGGTGGAGGACGTGGAATTACGGCTAGTCGGAACATGGAAGCTGGCGAGTTGTTGGTGAGCCTCCTGATCTCCTATAATTGTTAGCGTTCACTGACTAATTTCCCAGGTCGTAGCCAAACCCTTTGCCATTGCCACTCGGGAAGAGCTGCCCAAAAACGAATTCATCCTTGCAGTGAATTTTCTCACACGACGAACTCAGGATACTACTTACTTTGCCTTGGTTAATCGCCTCGTCACACGGCTAATTGCAGCGCCTGCAGAAGCAGATAAACTTTATCATCTGTATGCGGGCACGCGATTTCCTACACCTCCCCAAATATACCCGCCGCTGGCGGATTCGACGTTCACAAAAATGCCTTTCGATCCCTTGGCACCTGTCATTGATGTGGACGTTTCCAAAGTCGAAGCTGTGGCGACATATAACGCTTTTTCCCCTAGAGCTATCAATGTCCTTACTCGAGAGAATTTAGCCCACCCCGAAAAACCTGGCAAGCTTGAAAGCCCCACTGCTCTCTATACTTTTCCATCGCTATTCAACCATTCGTGCCATCCCAACGCACTATGGAGATGTTTTGGCAATGTTATGGTCATCAGATCAGCGCGATCGATTAGGGCTGGGGAAGAGATTTACATTGCCTATTGCGATGGTTCGTCTCATGAGGATAGGAAGAAAACTCTAAATGTCCTCTTGGAGCGTCCTTGCGACTGTTGCATGTGTATGGTTGAACGTGAGGATGCCGAGTCCGATGTAATGGAACGTGAGGCGGTATCGGAAGAGTTTCACGCGCATATTTCAGCGAATGGGCTTACCAAGTGTACTCTGACCGTCGTGGAAGAGTGTTTGAGGAGAATTGAGGCTACGTACCGGAGACCTCAGGCCGTACCCCGGGAGTCGCTTTTCGCCGCGTATCATAGTGCCATGCAACTCACGGAGCATCGAGGGCACGTGCGAGTCGATCTTGCCCTTGTATGTCGGTCAATACAGTATGGTTGGAAGTCGCTCCAAGCGGCAGGCTTCAAAGGGCTCGACGAAGCAATGTCTGCGAGCAGGGATTTGCGGTTTGTACTTCCATTGAGCAAGGAATGTCTTGGTCACAACATGACCGTCGACCTGTGTATCTTGAATATGGTGCATATTTCTGGGTCTTTCATGGCCTTATCTGAGGTTGTCTGTGCTGAAAGGTGGCGCCGGGCTGCGTGGTGGGGTGCGTCTTTCCTTCTAATGACTTGACCTGTCTTACTGAGGTATGGGCAGCTCATGACACGTATTATGGGGGCGGGGAGGCTCTGTTTGAAGCGCGAGTGGGAGACATGATTAGGGGGATACCCAAGCCAGCGTCTATGGAATATCGTTGGGTGTAGATTCTGAGTAGATAGCGATCGACTATAGCACGTGTCAAGATATCACCTTGCCTCCAACCGCCATGTCAGGCTCAACGTCGAAAGAATCCGACGTCAAGATCTTTCGGAGGTTAGTGAAACAGATCGACGATGGACATTACGAGGCAGCGAGAAGAACGTGTAACAAACGTGCGTACACGCTTTCCCCGCATTTTCATTTTCTGTAAATGAATTTCCCCCAGTGCCCTCTGATCCCGACGCACAGCGAACTAGGACATGGCTTAGCATACAGCTAGAGGACTATTCCTCGCTTAACTTGGATGGATTACCCACTTTTGAGCGAGCATATGTCAACTATCGACTAGGCAAGCCTGTAAACACGGAAGGTGCAGAAGGACGCGGCGCCATGCATCTACAAGCGCAGGTCGCGTATCGCTCCGGGGAATACTCCAAGGCTTGCGACATATATGGAGCTTTGCTTGATGAATGTGAAGGCGAGGAAGCCGAAGACGTAGGAGTGAACCTGCGGGCAGCGGAAATGGGCCGCGACTGGGTGCCGCCATCAGTCGACGTGCGGTGGGACAGCGCGCCACCTTCCATTCCAACTGTCGGCATCGTAACCGAAGTTACAGTGGCCCCTGGAAGCGGCAGAAAGGAACGCAAGGACGCGGGTGATCCCGAGAGATGGCTCAAGAAGACTGAGCGAAGCGGATATGTCAACAAGTCAAAGGGCAGGTACCGCGCAGGCGGCGGAGCTAGCCAGGGTGCTGTTGTTGTCGAAGAAAAGGAAAAGAGCACAAAGAATGTTAAGGGTGGCAAGAAGAAACGGTAGAACCTGTAATGTGCGCTTCCTTACATGCCTCCCCTCAGCGTGTTCTTACGTACCCCAAGCAGCAATAATAATCTATATTCACTCTTCCTCGTGTTCCCAGCGTGAAAGAATCGACCGAATCTTCCAAGTCTCGGTGCTTGCCAAGAACGTCGTGGTGGTAAGCTCTCCTGGCTCCTTCTTTTCATGAATTTTCTCATCTCAATCGCGTTGCAGGCATGGCATCCTGACGTCGTGACTCATGATCAATCTCGATTTCTCCGCGTTGCTTTCATATTGCCACATTACTGAACTCCTGAACTTCGCTCATATTTCACTCGGTCACATTGTGCATGGTCTAGTCAGTTTTAGGCTAACGTTTCTCGACCCCGAAGTTTGTGCAAACGCATGTTCATCCGTACTTAAACGTCGCAGTCAAGGCTGGATACTCCATTAGCCTCGCTATCGACTCTCAACATGAGCTCTGTTCTCGGTGTCATCGTTATCACCCGCAATGGGGACCGCGTCGAGTTCTTCCAGGACCCAGAATCGTACAAGGGCGCGACTACGGAGACGACTCCTCTAGGCGAAGTACGCGTCTGCTATTAACAAGGATTACTGGCTGACGAGTGCACAGGTGCAATCTCACGCGTTGGGTGCGCTCCTGCGCGAGACGTATCTCGCCCCTGCGTCGGCCTCGTACATTGCGGGCATGTCCGCCGACGTGGTGGACAACCACGAGGTGAAGGTAAAAGTCAAAGCAGGTGGCGAGGGCACCGTTGTCTTTGATTCCGCTATCGCTCTTCTTCAAGGGCTCTTCCCGCCCACAACCAAGAACCGCATCACCTTGGCTGATGGACGTGAAGTCATCGCGCCTTTAGGCGGCTACCAATATGTTCCCGGTGCACATCTCTTTTGTCCTTTTCCTTGTAGAAACAGCAGCTAATTGAGTTATAGTGGAAACTGTGGAGCCCTCGAACGACCGGTCCTTGGAGAGTTGGACCGACTGCCCCGCGTTCCAAAAGCACGTCAAAGCGTTCAAGGATTCGGAAGACTTCAAGGGCATGCACAAGAAGGCCCAGCCATTCTTTGACAGTGTCAAAGATTACGTCTTTGGCAGAGAACTAAGCATGAACAACATCGTAAGTCGATCACTATTATTCTAAGTGTTGTACTCATCTTGCGCGTAGTGGAACGTGAGTGCGATACTGTGCGCCATTTGTGAGACTTGACACTACTTTCACAGCTCTACGACTTTGTGAACACCCAGCTGACGTACAATCAAACGTACGCGTACCGTCTGCCGCCCACGTTGGCTGAAACTGCCCGCGGCCTTGCCAACTGGCACGAGGACAAGGTTTTCAGCGACTCCCACATGAATGGCATTGGAAACGGTATGTCTTACTTTTTTTGTTTTTCACGTCGTTTGTTCAACGCCTTTGTTAGTTGCTGGCCGCACGCTGCTCCGTATCGTCCTCAAGAGTCTCGAGCGCATCGCCTTTAATGATGATCCTCTCCAATTCATGCTTGTCGAGACGACCTATCAGCCGTTCATCAGTCTGTTCCACATGGCGGAGACCGTTACGGAGAGTGGAAAGACTTTGAGTGGTTTCCGTGCGTATACCATCATCAAATCGGTTCAAACATTGAATTGTTTTCAGCGGATTATGCTTCGGCTCTTGCCATCGAGCTCCGCCGCGGTTCGCCTCCCGACCTTCGCGACTTTTTGCGCTTCAAGTTCCGCAACGGCACGGAGGGTGACTTTGAGACGGTCCACGTCTTGGGCCACAAGAGCGACATTCCGTTGACCGAGTTCATCTACAAGACGCAGGGCGCGCAGATCATGAACAACAAGCACTGGAAGGACGTGTGCGGCGGCAAGGGCGTTATTGAGACGATGTCGGAGCAGGAGACGGGCATGATGGGTGCGGTGTTGGCGCTGTTGCTGTTTGTGGGGATGTTTGCGTTTGGATTTGCGCGGTTGAGGAAGAGGCGCGCGGAGAAGAAGAGGCGGTTGCAGCTTGTTGGCGAAGAGGTGAGTGACTATGGGTCTATATATGAGTACCGTTATCCGAGGGACGGGGATGGGGTGCCGTGGATTTCTTGATTGTGGGATGGGCGCTGATTTTTTTTTTTTTTTGTTTTCGCAGGCGGCGCTTGCGCCACATGTTCAGGAGAAGGTCCGGTATGTTTGATTGGGGTGTGAATAGGGATTGAGGGTTGTGTAAATGGACCTGGACTTGAACTTTTTTCTTTTCTTGTTGTTGTATCTTCATAGCCATTGTGTACGCTTTTGAATGATGTTCGTTGACGAAGGTCATTCAATCTATCTACATATTGCCTTGAAATCTGGGAAGACCATGTGTCTGGTCACTACATCCTGTCGTCTATTGCGCAGAGTTCTATTCTCTTGCAGTACTGGCAAAGGTTGTGGTTGGTTAACATGGTTCTCCAAGCTTTAAACAAGTTGGACATTTCGTGGTGGGTCGCGTGAAAAACAGTTGATAATCAGCGCCTACTCTAATGCGATAGATGGTTGATTTTAATGAGTTTCTACGGATGCATATCTTCTTCATTTTTACGCCACAGCAGTAACGAGAAAGAGTATAGAAAGGAGAGGATGCACGACAGGACTCTTACCTTCTCTTGGTGTTACCATCCTCGGAGGTCGTGCAGATGTAGATGATATTGGGTAATGAATACTCTGCGAACGGGGCGAACGCACGATTTTGTGGAGAGAATGTGGTCAGCATCCAACGGAGAGCGATATGTACCGAGCTGAAGGGGCGAGGCTTGGATGCAACTGGAAGAGCTTCCGTCTTGCGCAATACGGTCTGTCACATAACTTGCAAGCTTTGGGGTCCTTCTGAGATCCGCGCCTCTGAGCTTGACGGAGGTCCGAAACTCGCTCAACAACGCAAAGGAAAGCTAAGATGTTACGTGTGGTGTTGTAAATGTACTTTTGACGGGAGATTCAATATCATAAAGTCAAGTGAATGGTGATACATTACATACATTAATATTCAACCTCATCCTCGTCAGCAGCCTGCATCGGTTCGTCCTTTCTCTCGGGTACCGCAGGCGGATCTGGATCGGGGAGGGACTCGGGCTGCTCGTCCGCCTTTTTCTCTTCCGCGGGAGGCTCATGATCATCAACCTTGTTTGCATCCATATCGACGTCCATGCTCTCCTTGTCGTCCTCCCTTTCGGCCTTTTCAGCCTCACTCACCTTGCGCCTCAGGTCCTCGATCTCCCGTATGCCCGCCTCCTTCTCAGCCGCAAATGCCGCCCACTCTCGCTCCGCAGCGTCCTGTGCTTCATGCCGCCGCCGGGCCAGCACGTCCTCCTGCTCTGATAATAGCACCTTTGGGAGATAATACACCGGCGGCGGATGGCCGCGTTTTACTTGGAGGTCGTCGCCGGCGGTGCAGAGGAATCCAGCGAGCAGAGGCAGACGCTTCCGCCGTTGCTTGGCCACGCTGTCTCGCACGCCCCATTCCTCTTCCTTGCGTAGAGCCGTCGTCTTGTCCCGCCGCGCGTCCTCCTTGCGCCGCACCACCGCAGTTTCGCTGCGCAGCTTGGAGGCGAGCCGGGTTTCGAGCTGCTGCCGCTTTTTCGCGGCGTCGGACGCGCGGTGCAGTTTGTCTTCATGCGACGCCTTTTGGAGTGTGCCCAGAACGAGTCCGAACACTTTGCGGTCTAGGCGCGGTCGCGTTTTCTTGGTAGGCCTGCATACCCTATAAGCAATCGTCTTGATGGACCCGTATCACTTACTCTTCGGTTGTGCCAGACATGGTGGGAGATGTAGAGTCAGCGTGGGAATCAAACCTAACCCTAGGCTTCTCTTTCTTTCAACCAAGTACTACAGTTTACACCCTTGTCTCTGCTGTAACTCCTTCAGACATCCAATACCTACAACGCTTCGACAACTCTTCTGTAAACTGCCCCATCGCTGACGCTGAATGCATGTCATTGCCCCGCGTTATAATCAATCGTCGTCGACCAACTTCATAGCTCTCCCATACCGGTGCTTCTGCCAATTTATCAGAGGACGGATCGCCAGTTGTTGTCATCGACGTCCAATAGCCAATAGCTTCCTGTGATAACAGCTTTTCGCTCTACTCACAGTAAGTAACCTCTATCGCACACATTTGGGACTCACACTGTTGAAAGGCGTAAACGAGTTTTCCGCGTTACCCAGCGAACTGCATTCTCATTAAGCCTTGCCAATCTCCAATTCACAGTAAGCTCACTTGGTACCTAAGCAAAGGGAATCATACGCGAAACTTCGTGGTGGGATGTGAACATACCGTCAAACAAGAAGTATAAATCAGAGGTATGCATGGCTCCAAGATATGGGCGGGATTGGTAAAGTACGGGATCCGGCGCATTCCACCTGTGTAGTGTCAATAGGCGTCTGTTATTCGCCATCGACCTACTCATAGAAATACACCCTCGTTCCGCCCCTCTGCCGCATAGTTTCCGCAACATACCAATCCCTGTAGTGAATCAGGACCACTCGACAACAGTGCGAACCCAACAGACGCACAGACAGGTGAAAACAATATCACCAGCTATCGCACTAGCGCGGTCATATTGCGTCCCGAACGGACTTCCTACGGCATCTGGTGGAGGATACAACGCCATACCCGCATCAATCGTCTCCTTTGTCTAGAGACGGCGATTCAATTGAACAATCCATGGGATAACTCCCAAGCACTCACAGTAGCAGGATACCGACTAAACACTATCCGTTTGATATCATCATCGGTCACAAACTCATCGGGGGAGCCCCCGACAAATGTGTTCCCGTCTCCGCTGCAATGTCCGCCAATGAAATCCACGGGGGTGTAATTCCCTGCTCTGATCAAACGAGAAGGAAGACCGGGCATGAAGCCTCCTGGGCCTTCTATGACTGGGGCGAAGGGCGAAGGCGAATTAGTCGAGAGCCCGTTGGTGGCGTTCACGATGGCGGCTTTGTACACGACCCGTCAGCAACCACAGCTGATTGAAGGATAGTGGGAGTTCTCACCGAGAGATGCATTCCGCAGACAAGGCATCGTTTCGTTGCCCGATGGTGGACATCCGACTAGCTTCGTCACATTTACTGCAATAATCTAGGTGATGAAGCAATTGCATAGAAAACACGCACAAAATCCTTCCTCGACCTCGTCCTGCAAACGCGTTGGTCCGTATCCTATCGATTGCGCTACAGCCCTCTGGAATGGCACAGGCCGAGCACCTTGCAACCCGTAAACACAAACACCACCCATCTAAACAGAAGAAGAAAAGGCATGCCTCCATACGCAGTAATCTGCATCAAAACACTCGCGCCGCCCGCACTTTCGCCATATACCGTCACGCGCCCAGGATCACCGCCGAAGCGATGAATGTGGCGCTGCACCCATTCCAAGGCCGCTCGTTGGTCTAGAAGACCGACGTTGAGGTCACCGTCGTGTTCTACGGCGGCGCCGCCGAGGAAGCCTAAGAGTGCGAGGCGGTATGTGACGGAGACGCCGATTATCTGGGGATTTTGCGCGACCCAGTCGTATAAGGGGAATGCTCTTGGGGCCTGGGGTGGGTGTGGGTTATTGGATTGACGCGAGAAGGAAGGGAAATGTACGTTTGCGTAAAAACCGCCTCCCTATATCGAATGGAGTGAGGTTGGGATAGTAGGAAGGAGGGACGAACGTGTATGTAGAACGCCACGGGAAGAGAGGCGTTTTGTGAGATATTGGAGGGCGTCCATATATTCAGAGTAAGGCAGTCTAGGTCCTTCTCTGTGAGTCCTACCCTATGTGATTGATTCTTTACTACCTTCCGACCCAACACCAAGAGCCGCCGGCCCCTGGAGACACGCTGATCCCCAATTGCGAGCATCCACTACTTTACGTTCTTTTGTCGGTCGTTCATCCAGCCTCCGCGGCGCTCTCCATCGGAGGTCGCCAACTGGGGGCTGTGCATACGCGATATTCCCGTAGAATACGACAGGCCCGTTTTGCGCGCCGGATGGGGAGGTGGTATTTCCGCCGTATGCGACATAGCCTAGGTCCACGACTGGCGAGGTAATTCCGCGAGCAAAGGAGAAGAGGGATATCAGGGTGACAAGGACTAGATTCATGATCAGTAGGTCGAGTAAGAAACGGTCATGATTCTGAGATTATAAGAGAGGAGCGGGCCGTTGTATGCACCAGGTGAGGTGGAACGTTGAACTCATATGATCTATGAGAGACAAAAGTAGATCGTGGAAGCCTTGGAGAAGAGTCGCGTCGGACCGCTTCCTGTGTGCTGATATGTTTCGAAAAACATTGCTTTGCAAATCTATTACAATGAAACTTGGGAACAATAATGAGCAACTGCACCTCCAACTTTTGATAAAAACACACCTTTCATGATCGAGGTCAGCTTCAAGGCGCCTCGGCAATGGCCGGACGGCCTTGGTTCACTAACAACCACGTGCAAGCTATAAAGCTGCCTCGTGTCGGTACGAACATATTGCCCGTCGCCTAGACTGCAGTATAAGCAATGTTACGCTGAACCCGCTCCAGATACAGACAATGGGCGAAACCCGTTTGTCTCACGACCGTCGGGAGCAACAATAACAGCAGCGCCAACCAATTCATTGTGACTTGTTCTCAATCTCGGCCTCTTTTGAGACTCTTTCCCCACCTCCACCATCTCCTCTCATGCCCACTTACGCTTTGGTAAAACCCTCCCTTACTCCCCCCGCTACCACGCCCACTTACGTGTAACAGGCCGACACACAGCAATACCTCCTCGAATGCTACCTCTCCTGGGCCCAAACAAAGGGCACTCGCTACACCGACCTTATGTCCGCCTTTGGTGCGCCACTCCTCCTCCCTCCCTCCCTACCCCAAAACTGACGGTCGCGAAAACAGTTGACCTGTGGGAATACGCCAATGCAGGACGCGACGAATCCGACTCAATGATCGAGTACCCCGACGGAAGCATTACCAACGTGAACGTCGCCTGGTCCATATTCCGCTCCGTGGTCGCTGACCTCCGCTATCCCGAGAGCGACGTCAGGACATGGGCAGACTTTCGGGATTGTACGTGTTCTGTTATGTATTCCACCACCATGCTCAATTTCATATATATACTCATATAGACCTTTACATTCTCGACGCTGAGATACACCACATTGCGCGCCTGAAAGAATGGAGTGAGCATTATGTCTTCCTTTTCTCCTCTCATGCCTTGACCTGCCCCGACCCCAGTGACTGAATTCGTCCACCTCAACCACCACCGCCACAGTTCATCAAAGACCGTGCTCCTCCCCGGCTCTGGGAGTCAGGAATTCACGCTCTCACAGGCACGCTTCATGTGGATACTCCAGACCGCGAACGGGACTAGACACCTCTATCGTCTCAACCTGCCCAAGTACCTCAAAGAACGCGTGGAGAAGTGCACTGTGTCCGTCTCCACCAACGCGGAGATGGTACAAGGTGCGTCCTTTGTTTTGTGTGTGTCGTCGTCAATTGATATCCGATACGTAGTCATGGAGAACGTGATGAAGAGAGACTACGTCTTTCATGAGTTCCTGAATGTGCGCGCGCCGCACCATGTTCGGCTGGGGCAGTGGTCGTTCCAGCCGGCGGATAGATTGGAGCATTGGCTTATACCGGAGACAGTGGAGATCTCATAGAGATTATAGACGAGGACGGTGGAGCGATATGTTTGTATGCCTTTTTATGAATGTCATGTTTTAGATGCTATACGCTTTCGTATGTGTGAGGGCGGGACTTGTGTGTGCGAATAACACGGCGCGCAAATATCCCAGTAGCATACAAGGCTAAAACACAAGTTGAACTACGATAAAGGTAAGGAGATGAACCGATTGGGTTCATTCATCGATATGGGACAGCAGCGCAGCATCATCTTGCCGAAGTGCAAAGAAAACGAGCGCCCCACTCCTCGAAGCAGCGAAAACAAAGTCTCATCTTGCTCTCTTCAGAGAGTTGAGATAACCGGTTTTGAATGCATTCCAACGGTCGAGCTTGGAAGTTAGTAATCGTTTCAAGGCAGAGACTAAGGAGGACTTGACACCAATGAGAAAGAAAAATCCATTGTCACGATATTCGAAAGCAAGAAAACAATGCGACGGCGCTAAGCTACAGTAGTTCAGGTATTCTATGTGATATAATAATACGGATATATAATCATGTCCGTGCAGAGCAAAGCCTAACGCATACCACACACAGTTGTCGTCACTTGGACCATTACCAAGGAGTCTTAATTGTTGCCAAAAAAAAAAAGGAATGGGGCTGTCTTGCTTTTGAGGGATGACTTACGCTGAAAGACTCACAAACGTTCACGCTCCTCATCGAAGAGGTATAGGAAAGACCTCATTCTTGTCATCGGGCGGACCGCAGTTTATCCTCAACAGAAGAAGACCATCTTCCAGTCGCGCCTCGATGTCGTCAGGCTGCGAAAAACAAAAGTCAGTTACATCTCGCAGCACGAATGGAGGTATTGCGAGGTGATTCGGCGTACTTTGCATTCCGCGGAAACCGTAAGCGAGCGTCTGCATTCTCCATACTTGCCTTCGATCCAAAAAAACTCCCGCCCTGGAATTGCGTCTCTCGAAGACACAGCACCAGGGAAGGGAGGCAGTCTGGATGCAGTCACGGTAACTTGCTTCGTTCTGTTGTAGAAACAAGTCGACAAGGTCACTCTAATATCTTCACGCTTAACACCAGGCATTTCAAGATACGCGGTGAGCGTCTGGGCAACTGGATCATAGCGCCAGTCCAAACGTATCGCCAAGAGTCGTGAAGAAGGGGCTTGCGGCAAGGGATGCGCTTGTTCTCTGGTTGCGGATGTAGACGCCAATGGGGACCTATCTTTCGATGAATGAAGGTATCGGGGAGAAGTCAGCAACGTACGATCGTCGGGTGGTAGGTCTTGTGATGATTGGAGGCGGTGGGAGTTGTTGAATGAAGCGTATGGGAGACTGAGTATGTCTCTGTTGCTGTTGATGCTGGCGTTGGCGAGTATTACTACTGGGACCGCCTGCTGCGGTCTCAGGACGCGTATACGGATGCATGCGTTGCTGGGCACGCGTTCTGGGTGGACTCGTCCGCAGAGTCGGTCCTCCGCGGCTAGAGGACGCCTCAGCTGAACTATAGAACAGAGTCATTGGTCCATCGGCAGCGACAAGTCGGAGGCTGACCTGTCGTGTACCACCGGAGGCTGTGAGAGGGGATGCAGACGGATTTCAAGGTCATCAACTGGGGAGGCCTGGCTGGGCACAAACTGTTCTTGTTGATCAAGTTGGAGATGCTGTGCATATAAGGGCGTATGCGACGGAGTTAAGGGCGATGGCTGGAGAACATCTTGCTGAGGCAGTTGAGAGCCTTGTGCTTGTGGCTGGTGTTGCTGCTGGTCGAGAACCTCCCACTGAGGGAAATCACGCGGTGTTGGAGGCGTCGAATATTCATCTGGATATTGATTCCACGACATGGCGGGGCGGAACTAACCCATTTTTGGCTCCGAGTCGCCTTTTATACCCGCGGAATCAATATGACTCAACGATTATATAATCTTCTCACGCCCCTCCGCTTTGATCCCGCGGACCCTACCTCCGAGTACCCCGCCTATGGTAAGCTACAAAGCTGGAGGTACATATGTCGATTTCGGCCGCGACCCAAGCCCCGACTAAGACAGAGTCAGCGTCTCGAAGTCAGCCAGTGTATACTGCTCACCTTTTCATAAATCTTCTCAATCCATTCAATGTTCGCGATAGAATCCTCCATTGTCACCCACGCAACTTCCTTTCCCGTATCGCGTCCTTTCAGCCTATCCACGAATGTCTCGAGCTGATACCGATACGTCGACCACCAGTCCTCACCCTTCCCCTTCACGCCATCCTTGTATCCTGGCACATAAGCCTTCTCCTTACGCACTTGCCCATCCTTCTTGACCGTGATCGTGTGGTAGACAGTAGGTAATACGAAATTGAACAACTCCGCTTCGCCACCTTCGCATACAACGCTCGCCGTCATAGAAATCCCGTCCCGAAACGGAACGTTCAAATCGGCGGTTAGTGTCCCCACAATGTCATTGGGGAACGCGAGAGTGGCTGTAGTGCCCCTATCCACTTGAGGTTTCACAAGCGCGATTGAGGAGGCGGCGATGACCTCTGTAGGCGACACCGCCGTGTTTTCGAATGGGGACGCAAGGAAGCGCATGCTGTTCAACGCGTAGCAGCCCATGTCCATAAGAGCACCTCCACCCAGCGCGAAATCAAATCTGATGTCGTCCTCTGAAAATGCCAACCTCGTGGGAGCCCACATGCGCGTCGTGATGCTCTTGACCTTGCCGAGTTCATTGCTAACAATGATAGCTTTGAGACGCTGGATGGCAGGGTGGAAGCTATAGTCGTCGTGAACTCAAGAAGAATGGGCTATCTATCTCTGAGCTCACCGATAATGGAAAGCCTCGAGCAAAACTAGACCTTTCTTCTCTGCCAATTCAAACATAGCGCGCGTTTCTTCAGCCGTATTCGCAGACGGTTTCTCCAGCAAAACGTGCTTTCCTGCTATCAAGGCTTTCATGGTCCATTCATAATGCAGTCCATTCGGAAGCTAGAGACAATCAGAACGTGGTTAGCACATTACCAACACGACGAACCGGATTATAAACGACATCAACGTCAGGATCGTCAAGCAGTGCTACAGACGCCCCCCGTCTATCAGTACATGAATCCAAACTTCTCCACAACAGTACTAACCTTGATAATCCGCATGCACCTTCGGAATTTCATGCTTCTTGGCGAACGCCTCAGCGCGCGCACGATTTCGGGCAGCAACCGCGTAAACCACGACCTCAGGATGGCTCTTCGCTGGGAGAATCAGAGCCTGTGGTGCAATGTTCGCCGCTCCCAGTATCCCAAATCTGAGAGGTGTCCCACTGGCGTGAGCGCGGGCGACGGGCGGGAACAGCATCTAGAGCGTGCACAGGATACATGTCAGTGGCTGTGGCGAGCGTGCACGAAGTTTGTAACCTTGTAGATCCGCGAAAGCATTGAGAATAGAGAAGAAAGAGCACGAGTTATTGTTAAGAGCATGCTGAGTGATGTGAATGCGGTATGATCAACGTGTCAAAGACTGTTGAGCCTGCGAACCGTTAGAGTAAGCAAGGGGGCAATAGCTGGGTTTCTCGGCGAAATCGACTCTTGCCTGAGGGTGGGCTCGGGGTTAGATGTAAGGCAAATTAGTGTTCTGACGCAGTCGTAGATTGCAGTTTAGCTTGCAGTGGTCGTCGGATGATGGTGATGGACTGCCGGATTGGGACTGCGAACCTGAAGACCCGTTCGTTCTAACATGGCCTGTTTCGGGCAATTTCTGTTCTCAATTTGAAAAAAGGATGGTCCTCTATCGGTATAGCTGTACAACTTCCAACTTAAATACATTCTCCTTCATAAATACATCCGAGGAAATTAAACTTGCAGGATTCCTGGCCAAGAATCATACCGTGGCGGCGGCCTCCTCATTCTCTTTGCGTATCTTCTCCACGAAAACATAGGTTATGAGCACAATGTCAAGCATATGCTCAGCTTGCGGCAACACCTCCAGAAATGCCTCCCGCTTTGGGTGAAAGTAACCGTGGTGTTTACGATGGTATACCGCGATTGGCCTTTGTGAGGCGTCGTTCGTGACGAGCTGCTTTCGAATGAGCTTCACTGATAAGCCAACAACTATAACTCGCCTTGGAATCATTGTGAAGGATCCACTTGTATTCCTTTCCATCTGGGCCAGTGAACACTCTGTTTCTAGACGTTTTGATGACTCGGAAAACCATCGATCGAAAATGAACGACGCACTTGGTATACCAGCCCCAGCCTGCGCCATCTTTAAGCAGATACGACGACGCTTCGACTTCTTTCCCACCAAAGCGAATGATCGTAGGCGATATGAGTCTCCAGTCAATCTGAGCAAGCAGGGCAAAGCGTTGTTCGCCGATTTGCTCTAATGCGCTCTCGCCCTCGCGCATGGGGATATCGCTGGGTACCGCGCGACTGATCGTCGTCGTCGTCTTGCCGCTTAATTTTGTCGGAGTATGCGTTTTGTAGAGGACAGTACCATCAGAGGAAGTATAGAGGGTATTGATGGCGGTATCCGACGTGGAGAGGTAGAGGTTCATTATTGTAACCAGTGGAGTACTTCATGGCAGGTGAAACGGTTCAAGTTATATGAAGTGATAAGGATCTTGGCGCAGCCTCGTCAGAGCAGAGCCTCGTCAACCGCAGCATTGAGTGATCCCTTCGTCTTAGCTTGTGTGTCAGAGTTCCCAACCTTGAACTCGATGCGTCAAAACGGTACCGGTATTGAAGAAGGGAGTAGAAATCAAACGGGTTGTTATTAACATTCTCACACCAGAGCCTGACCAGGGCGCGCACGGTCCGGGCTAGGATAGTAAAACAGTGAAGCAGAACTGTTAATACACAGCAAGATCTAAGATGTCTATAGTTTGAACATTGAACACTGGTACTAGCGCACTGGTCTGAATACAGTAGAAAACCATTCATCATCTAACACAGAAAGCTAGGAGGAGCAAAACGACACCAGCAGGATTTGAACCTGCGCCCTCAAAGAGGAACAGATACCAAGATTCGAATCTGTCGCCGTAACCACTTGGCTATAGTGCCTTACAGCCTCCTGCTGTACTCACTTCCACTGTGCCACACGCTGACGCCAACAATCCTTCCAAGCCACGACAGACTTGGTAACTTGTGCTCCTTCGTCACTTGCCAAAGGACCTTGAGAAGGAGAAAAGGTTGAAAGAAATCGATCCAGACGGTATCGATCATCATGACGTTGCGCCACATTAAAGCACCTGGGTACATTTAGAATTGCACATGGTGGATATCGATGAGCCATACCTGCTTGCTTATCCTTCAGATGCGTAAGTAAATGTACACCTCAAGTCAGACATACGAGCTTACCGTTAATGAAAGCCGCACCAAGCGTCCCCGGTATCGCCTTAGAGCAACACCTGAATCCAGACGTTCGCCGGCGATAGGTACAGTGGTGGGGTTACCATAATCTGGCAATGATGAGAAGAACGATAAGAAACCAAGTGATGTTAATGACCAGCCAATTTGCATCCTTTCCTGTGGTAGTTGGTTAGAAGTCATACCAAGACACCAATGTTAGACGTGTGGCTCACCAGATGTCACTGATCTTCGACGCCTGAGATGTAAAAAACTGCCGAGAGAAGTTCTTTGGCAAGAGATTTCCCCGCGAAGACGGTTGTATCCGAAGGAGAAGCGTATTCAGTGCGGCAGCACCTATCAGTGCCTTCGAGCATCCCTGTCTATGTCATGATGAGTTGCGTGTCGTGTCATAGTCTTTGGGTGCAATTCACCCGAAGATCGAGTTAACTCTGCAAACGCTGTCGCCTATTGCTATGAAGTTCGGGGGAATGCCTGCTGTTTTTTCGTAATGCACGAAAAAGGATGGCGCTGTAATCGTTCTCCATCAGAACTTGAAGAGAAAGGAGGGAAACCCGGACGTACGGATGCGGACAGGACTATACGTCCTGGTGTCCTCTATCTCTTTCAGCATATCCAAAAATGTCATGAACCATTCTGGAATCGGCACATCACTGGCCATGCCCAGAACATGGTCCTTGATGTCGTCGATTGCATGTACAGGGCGCTCCATACCCCAACCACCAAAGCAAATGACAACTTGAGAGAAATGAGTTCGTAACACAGATCACCATTCGAGAAGATGCGCACTTTGATTGTGTTCCACCTTGGCGACAGCAAGATGATTGTGACAGCCTTGACTGGGGTCGGGCGACATGACATGTATATGCCCCCCCGGTAAGTTATCCCAACCTCCAGGGATCGGGAGACGAGCGGCAAGGTCAGGAGGAACCGTAAAGTACGTTGATGTATAGTACATCTTGGGATCATACGAGACTTTAAGGCTTGCAACATCCTGACCGGTGGCGCGACGGAGCCATTTCAGTCCGCATATCGCTGGACCAGTGCAGTCTATGCAATGTAAGCATATATTCGCGAAAGAACGCAGACACCTACCAACCACCAGAACGGCAGGTATATGCTGAACATTACGTTCCCCGTGTTTTCGGATGGTCACCGTGCTCACATATCCATCATCGCCGGACTCAAAGCCCAACACTGTCCCCGATATCTGCTCAATACCTTCTGTCCCGCCCAACGTCAACCTGCGGATGATGGTTTCTAGTGCTCGTCGTGACGCGAATATCGTTTTCGGTAGGCCTCCCTTGTAAGCGTCGTGCGGGACAAGGTATGGTCTACCCCTGATGTGCGTCTTCAGGTCTGCGGAAGCTATGCTGAAGATAAAGTTACTTCAGCCTCAGGTCATGCATGGACACTCAAAACGCACGGAATGCCTGACTCGGAGCACTCTACGTTGAAGTTTTGAAATAGGTGTTGAAGGCCCCGATAGAGGAGAAGCATTGTCACTTGCTACCCGGTTGGTTGTTTTTAGCGATTGCAATCGGCACACACGTACCTTGCAGAGACTCGTACTGTAACACCCGCGACCGCTTGTTGACCTGGGTCCAAGACTTGACGACTTGACCATCAGGAGAGTTGAGCCATGTTTCCGGTTCAACGATGAGAACATTTGTAAAGTGGTCGCGACAGACACGAGCAGTAAGAAGCCCGGCTATGCTACAAATATTGTTCAGCAACAGTATTGGCTAGGGCGATGTATGTCGCAGCCTTACCTGCCACCACAAATAACAACAGTGCCCGGAATTTTGACCGCCCTTGGTGTGCCAAGTAGAGGAATGTCAAAATTGACAGTGGTCTTCCAGAGTAGGTAATACCGAAGCCCCTGCCAGAATAACACTACGCACAAGAGTACGCACAAGAGAATCAGGGAAAGGGTCATGATGATCAGATTGAAAGAAACGACTGGAGCGAGGTTGCAGTTATAAGGCTGCCAAAGCGCCCGCCGCCCGGGAGAATATCCAGAGTAGTTGTAACGTTGCCCAGAGTAGCAATGATGATATAGCTTCATATTGCGAGTTTGAGAATGATTTAACTTGGACACCAGAGACTGAAGCATGCTATCAGTATCGAGCACCTCTTTCCGCTACACGGTGTTCTGAAACACACACGAGCCACGTATCGGCGCAGGGGAAACTGGGTGAAGTCGGTGTTGCTCGGTGAGAGCACGGTGAGAGCTCGAGTGTAGTTGGTACCTTTGTGGCAATACATTTGCTTACATCCTCACGCAGTCAACACGACTCAATCAGGCACACAGGCGCTATAGCCAAGTGGTTACGGCGACAGATTAGAAATCTGTTCCTCTTTGAGGGCGCAGGTTCGAATCCTGCTGGCGTCGCTTTTTGCCTCGCGGACGCAATGGTCATACCGGCACGTGATGTGGCGCAGAACAATTGATGATTGAAACATTCTCTAGGGTGGCGCAGTAAGCCTCCCGGGGGTGTTAGTAACGGTATCGATACCGACCCGCCAGGAGGCTCAGGTTTTGAAACCGTTACTAACGGTTTCGATACCGGCACGTGTTTTGGACACGTGATGTGGCGCCGCGCTCATCCCGCCTTACTCCCGCCACCTCCAGGATCTCTAAGCGCCAGCGCGCTGGCACGTGCAGTAGTCACGTGCCGGTATGGAAACCTACCTTCTGACCCCCGAGGGTTTCAATACTGTATCAATACCGTTATTTACCGCAGTAAACCCGAGGTGTATCAAAACCTAGGATTTACTTCACCAGCCTAACATTCTCAGGTTCTACGAAGGCCCAAGGGCACCCGGCAGCGCGCCACTACGCGATGCAGATCCGTTTCATGATTGCCCATACCTCGGCCAAGGTTACAACACTTTCCATACCATGAACTGCGACTTGATAATCGATCAGATGCCAGGCCTACTGCACCATCCTATCTCATCCTATGTGGCGTGATTGATACGTCACCATTAAGCACGCGGCAGGAAATGTATCATCTACTAATCATCCTATCAATAAAATTTGACGTGACTTAGTAAGTACACGACTTCAATATTCTAAGCTTCATATGCATGAAGCTGAGTAAGTCTGCCTTGCATCGAACTTCCAATGTTCCATGGAACGGATGTATACCGCGGCCATCGTCACCTAAATGATCAGCCTCGGTACTACAAGTGACCGAAGAGCCGCCACATGGTACGATAGGCACTGGATAGGCACCGGTCCGCAAGTCCTCATCTTGAAGATTTACGGTCACCGAGCCTCCTTCGCCGCAAAGATGTCTACTCTCGAATTCGATCCCAAAGGCATGCCGTTTCGTCGCCTCGGGCCCAGCGGGTTGCGCGTACCACTCTTCTCCTTGGGTGGATGGCTGACGCTCGGTGGAACCGTCGTCGGCGACCCTGTGAAGGTAACTTACTCATCCATCTCACATCGCTTCGAGTTTGACGCGACTATCGAAAGGATATCATCGAAACAGCGTTCAAAAATGGCATTAATATGTTCGACACTGCTGAAGCGTATGCTAAAGGCAAGAGCGAGGAAGAGATGGGGAGAGTTATCAAGGAGTTGGGCATCTATCGCCCAGATATTGTGGTTACGACAAAGATATTCTGGGGTGTGAAGCAAGGACCCAACGCGAGTGGACTGTCGAGGAAGCAGTGAGTTTCTCTCTCAAGCAAGTTGATCGATTGAGCACGCAATGCTGAGTGCCGAATAGTATCATCGAAGGCACGCAACAATGCCTGGCCAGGCTTCAGATGGACTATGTCGACGTGATATTCGCCCATCGATGTGATGTGAACGTCCCGATGGAAGAGATAGTCCGCGCTTTCAACTATGTGATCGAAAAAGGATGGGCTTTCTACTGGGCCACATCGGAATGGACTGCCCAGCAAATCGAAGAGGCTCATCACATCGCTGACAAACTCGGCCTCATTGCTCCTATCGCAGAACAATGTCAGCACAAGTAAGCTTTCTGCATTCTCCGTCTGATCCTATATATACTAACCGCCACACTGAATAGCATGTTCACTCGAGAACGCCCAGAGAAGGAATACGCGCCGCTGTACAAGAACTACGGCTTGGGCACGACCGTGTTCAGTGCTCTTGCAAGTGGGATACTGACCGGAAAATACAACGATGGGATTCCTGCGGATTCGCGTCTCGCCAACGACGCCAACGGTCTTTCCCATATGGCCAAGCAGCTCTCACTTCCAGAAGGGCAGGAACAGTTACGCAAAGTTCGCGAGCTCACGAAGATTGCTGATGGTTCGTAATGCTTCCCAAGTCTGGCTCGGATACTCACGGTCTGAGCTAGAGTTGCACACGACTATGGCTTCGCTCGCACTAGCGTGGGTAGCACGTAACCCAAATACGTCGACTGTTATTCTTGGAGCCTCGCGACCGGAACAAGTGCTGGAGAATCTCAAGGCTCTCGAGGTTCTTCCGAAACTGACAAGTGATGTGCTGGAACGAATTGAAGCTATTTTGGACAATGAGCCTGCTTCTATTCCTACATATGGGCGACCGGCATTAGATGCCTTGGGACGCCAATGAATGTGGGATGTTGTAGCAGTTTCTGAAAGGTGTACGTGTACATATGTGAATCAGCTTCAAGTCATACTTTTTCTCATCTTTATGCGCAAACGCGCGCGCCATATCCGACAAAACCACGAATTGAATTATCCAAGTCTGTAAACGATAGTACTTGCTGCAGTGACTAGTGTAGATGTTGTCGTCGTCGCTACTCAGTTCAACTATACGCCCTTAGGTGAAGAAAGTCGAACATTGGGCGTCCTTATCACGCCGTAGAACTACACAACGAAGATCGGCCTGTTTTTATTGCGTTTCGGTTGTAGCTTGTGCCCCTCAAGAAATCTAGTATCATCAAAGACAAATCAAAGAGGCAAGCCAAACATTAGTACAATCGCTATCTACACATACATGACATCTGACCGTGGTGGTATCAATGATCAGTCTCTTCCCAAGTCCTACCAACCGTTTTGACAAGATCCTGTTCAGTGACTTGCTTCCCACTGGAGAAATAGCCGGCAGCAATCTTCGCGTCGATCTCGACACGGGAATCGGGTGGAATGAGATGGTCTGGGATATCATATCGCTTGTGGATTGGAATACCGCTGTTGACGATGGCATCGTATTTCCTAAAAGAAACGTCAGCTCAATACCAGGAGAAAGATACAATGGGACTTACATGTCACTCATGGACACCATGTTGTCGATCTTTCCAATACCGAGCCAGTGGAGAACGTCGGGCATAAGAGCCTGGAAACGCATGTCTTTTACACCGGCAATCAACTCTGTACTCTTGAAGTACTTGTCTGCGGAATCACCGCCCCGCTTGCGCAAGTTGTACACCAAATATTTGGTCACTTCGCCGAGAGCGCGACCTTCCTTGCGGAAGTAAACGACAACACCCACACCGCCCTTTTGCGCGGTGCGAATGCACTCCTCGATGGCGTAGACCAGATAGGGCTTGCATGTACAAATGTCGGATCCGAAGACATCTGAACCGTTGCACTCGTCGTGGACACGAAGAGTAAGTATCTTACTCTCGTCGGACATGTACGCAGGCGGGCCGAAGATGTAAACCGTCATGCCACCGATGGGGGGTAGGAAGACCTTGATATCAGGCCGGGTGATGAGTTCGGGGTACATGCCGCCAGTCTCTTCAAAGAGAGCGCGTCGTAGCAGACTTTCAGAGATGCCGAACCTCTCAGCGACGCCAGGAAGGAACCAGACGGGCTCAATGGCAGCCTTACTGACGTTGACTTCGACACCAGGATCCTGATCGGTCTGATTACCATGTTCGTCAATGAGCGGACGGCTCTTCAAGACAATGTTTCCGTCAATGACAATCTCACCACGCCTTGAGCACTCGTCGATCTCGCTCATCTTGAGATGCGCTTTGGTAACAGCGATACTGGGCCGCACATCCAATCCAGAGTCAATCTCGCTGCGGAAAACTGTGGGCACAAGATGTCCCCAGGGATCAAACGAGACGACATTCTTCCACTGAGGATGGAGGGGAATGGAGACTGGGGGCTCTGTCAGAGAGTAATCTGGCTTGTGGGTGGGCGACAGGGTGCCCATGCCGATGGCGAGGGCACGGTAGATGGAATAGGATCCTGAATGGGCGCCGAGCGCATTTCGCGCCTTGATAGACCCGGGCAGGCGCGAGCAGATCACGGGGCCACGCGTAGCGGGATCGGATTCTCCCCAGGACATCTGGTAAGGCTTGATGCCATGCTGGTCGGGGTAAGCTGCAGAGCGTCAAACATCAGTGTTGACACGAGGTGAACGACGTACTCGTGAGGTTAACTCGTCCAGGGTAAAGGAGTCTCTCGCGTTCCTTGTCCGAGGGGGTCGAGGAGGTTGGACTCGTGGCGGGACTGGCCGACGCCAACGAGGCCTTGAACGACTCGTGCACCGTCGGCGATGTTCCGGGTATAGGGATCCCTCGCCGCTCAGGCGTCGCCGGTGGGCTCACCGACATCGGTCGCCCCTTGTTCTCTGTCATCGCATCGAGCTAACAATGTTACATGGTGAATATGAGAGGAAACTGGATAGATCTACCTTTGCCTGCAACGTCTGCTGCGAAACCTGCAACGTCTCGAGCTGCGCCAGGATCTGGGTCAACACTGCTTCAGATGCGGCGGGCATCGTTGCTCAAGTAAATCGAGTTGTATTCCGAGTGTAAATATGTTGAGGAGAGAGAGAAAGAGAAAAAGAGATCCAGCGCTCAATGGTCTGTTTAAATACGTACTTCGGACCGTACAGACCGGTGATTGTTTATCTCCGAACACTGTCCGAGCCGCGTACGGACGCGATACGATGGATTTCAAACCACCACCACAGCCGGCAGGTAAAGGATAGCGCACGTTGCATGTGCGTTGTATCGTGATAGCGGGTTGATAAGTATAGCATTGTACTCCAATGTTTTGAGAACGTCCTGCTATGACAAGAGTTCTACTATCTCGAGTATTTACATTTCGCGAACGCAATTGACACCAAAAGTCGAGTCTTGATCTTGTAGAACGTCCTCTTAGCATGATATCTGTGCCATATATGTCATACACAGTCGCTCAAAGGCTCTGAAGGAATCATGCCACTGGGCATACTTAACATCAGTACACGAAACAGGATATTGTTCAGGCCAGTCTTGCGTCCTGAATCGCTCGTGCCAGGAGATAGAGGGATCGACAAAGAGAAGGGAACGTCCCAAGAAACAAAAATTGTACATACTCAACATCCTAAAACATAGCTGAAAAGCGATGTATGATACAATGAGATCTCAGAAAAGTCAAGGCGCGCTGAGCCTGTATAGCGCGCACAAGAGAAATGACCTGAGGCAGTTGCCGTAGGTCAGATACCCTCAGGTCGATGAATATTGTCAGACAACTACAGACGCACCACAGCCAGTCAATGCAGTTGAGAAGCGAATTGTGCAACCTTAGTATTTAAGGATTCATTCAAGCACGAAGGGTGAGAAGGGGAGCCCGGAAATTTGAGGATATGGGCAACGAAGGGTATATTTGAGTGGGAGACTGGAGATTGAAGGTCAACTGGACAAACTGCAAAGATTCGTGTCGGTCCTTTCAGCCGGAAGTTCTATGGCTTCCCGGCCGACACTGAAGAAAGAGTATGCCTTGAAAAGACCGAAAGGAAGGTCTTTGAACAAGAAAGTGTGCGCATGCCTTCGGGTCTAACGGTGGTATTACGCCGAAGACGGCATCAGTCGCGATCGCTGTTTCCCCAATCTGCAACGTCCATGGCACCCCGATCGCTGGGAAGCGGGACCATATGCAGCTCCGTGTCTGTCCTCTGTTTGTTTCTCTCTTCAGCGAGAGTAGTGTGCGCCGCTGTCTTATCTCCATTCGCGCGTTATCTTGGGGATGCTTATCTTGAGACCGTTAACCCCAACATCATCTCATCCTCCTAAATATCCCCATACTCATCTTGGTGACCACTCAAGTTGACACGTTCGCCCATCTTTCTTGATTATACACCATGACGGCGATCGACTCCATACTCCTGCCCTATGATATTTGGGAATGTATCTCTGTCTACATTCCAGCGGCTCAGCTTCGGACTCTCTATGGTGTCAACCGCGCACTACACTATGCTGCTATGAATACAAAGTACAGAACTATCCAGTTCGACGACTTTGACGACGACAAAATGGAGCTTTTGGAGCGCCTTAAGTATGTACGTCTGCTTTCCACCCAGTGACCACTAAACATAGGATTCCGCAATAGAGACCCTATTGTCGCCAGACGTGTCAAGAGCCTCTATGTTGATACCCACGCCGTCTTCACTTCGCACCACCGCCGCGGGTCGACCATCTATTCTTCAAACGAAATCATTCGTGCTATGACAGGAGCCCTCGAAGGCATGCACAACGTCCACGAATTTCACGTGAACTGGCGCGACCACATTTTCTCGCACGACCTAATCCCATTCCTATCCACTGCATGGAAGCTGTTCGCTCAGACCATCTGCGTTCTCCATCTGTCTGCGCCTGCGGGGCGGTTCCGCACGTTGCTGGGAATGGCGGCGCATCATTCATTCCCATCATTGCATTCTGTCCAGTTTTTGTTGGACCGGTCGGGCGACGCCCATGGGGATGATCCATCTCATATCGTTTCTCAATTCATCAACAACGCCCGTATCAATCTGCAGAGCTTGGTTATCAGGTCACACGTTGGTATCAACGGTGCTATCGCGTCATTCTTAACGTTTCCCCGTCTATCCCGATTATCCCTGGTTCTCCCCACGCTGGAAGAAGCTATTTTGCTTTCTCTGTACAATGAACACGCAGATACCCTCTCCAGCGTGGAATGGGGCGTTGCTGCGACGGATCTGGATGACGATGTGGAGAGATTGGACCGTACTATTACCGCTCTCTGCTCGAGTGAAAACTTGGGTATGCTGAGGACCCTTGGCCTCTATATAACCTCTTCCTCTTTATCGACAGCACTTGCTGCTATTGATCGAAACATATATACCCTAACCTGCCTTCATCTGGACGGATTGGCGTTCGACATGGATCAGCTCCGGGAACTAGTAGGCGTATGCAAAGAAGGTGGCGTGTTGCAGGAGTTGAAGTTAACCGTCGACGTGCTTGCGCTGGATGTTGTGGAGGTGCTGTCTCGGCTTCCGCCCTCGTTGCTTTCCCTCAATCTCGCCTTCCACCACATGTTATCTGTCGAGCAGGTCTGTGCGGCTCCTTACAGCCTCAAGTAATAGTCTGACGTGTCAACAGTGGTCTACCGAAGATCGTCCTGCGACTCACGTGCATCACCTGCAGCATCTCGACGTGCATGGCGTCAGCATGTATTTATCTCTAGACGGGGCCAAGGTCCTTCTTAAAGCTTTTGTGCACTACATGGCCATATCATCATCCCTGGAATCGCTCAATCTCGTCGTGCACACGCTCAATCCACAGCTCATCGACGCTCTTGCGGCTTCTGTACCCCATCTATACTCTGTTTGGCTACGCATCATAGAACTCAAAGGAGAAGATGATAATGATGAGAGGTGGATGACTCGTTTGGTACGTCTCTCTAATAGAACGCGTGTTGTCCTAACTATCAACTGTTTTCCAGGGTTCTTTCGAGGTGGATATGAAGTCGCGAACTTTCCCGACATGGTCGCTTGAGGAAGCTAGGATCACCTCGACTTATTTCGACGGGACTACCGTTAGAAGGACGGAGCACTCCGAAATAGTCGGTGTCCTCGCAAAATCTATACCCAGTATGATTTCGCCGTGATAGATACATTATTATTATTATTATTTAGACTCGACGACAGTCGTTCCCTACCACTCGATTCCAGTACTCTGCTTTCTTGGATATTACAACGCCATCCTCTATTTATTGGCTGTCACATCGGATTGTCCACGTTCATTAATACAGAAGTCGAGAATGCTACAGATTCATGTTTGTCAAGTAGATTTATTATTAATGTGAGAGTCCTTTTGCGTCTCAGCAGCCATCCACTAATGAGTTTTTTGGGATAGTCTGTCCGTAACCGTCTACCCATGTTGTCAGATTGGGGTTCACGTACGCTTCTTGATATCTTTCGTGCCATCAGCTTGGTCATACGAGCAACCCATGTGTCGAGGAGGAAGACTTACGTGCTAATGTACTCCGCGGTAGGAAAGTCATCTGAGTCACACCCCAAGTTGATATTGTTGGGATCCTGGTATACACGCACGTAGTCGATGAGCATGTACACAGGAAACACCATGTCGTCTAAATCGATGGAGCCAAAGTTATAGGACATGCCTAGGTTCGCGATCAAGTACTGCAGACACAGAGATGAGCGTAGGGATTGGGGGGGAAGTGCGGTTTCTACATACCATCGGCTCTTGTGTAACCGGTCTCGCCGAGATGTTGACTCCAGTGTCAGCACCCACTCCAGCGGCGTTAATAGTCCATGTGAGGGTACCGTTGTTGACCCAGCTGATATACTATAGTACGCATATCAGCACCATGCGAGTGTCAAGTGAGTGGAACGTTTACTGACAGCGTCATCTGCGTCATAGCCTGACAGTCGTCAATGAACATTTCGAACGTAGGTTGGCTGGCGGCCAACTTACCAGGTTTATACTAAGAGTAAAATGAGCGACGAACGTTGATAGTTTACTTTGATAGTTTGAATAACACACCTCAAACGCGTATACTGAAAAGCACCCCTCTTCATACTGATAACACGCTTGCGCCGTTTCCGAAACCACAGAAGTCGACTGCTGATAATCGCCTCCAATATAAGAATTAAGCGTCGACACCGTAGAATCTGTAATAATCAAATTGGCCGAGCTATTATCCCACACATAGCCTTCGTTGAAAGGCTAAATGCATCACAATGAGGGCGAGAGAAAGAGAAATTAGAAGCTAGCGTACAGCCCATTGCCCCGACTGCGAAACATAACCAACACCGTCAGTTACCTGAAGTTTACAAATGAGTACCGCTGCGCGACTGCGAAGAGGTGGCATGCCTGGGCTTCAAACATATCAATTTCCGGTGCTGCGCGGCCAACGTATGTGCCGTCGCTGTGCTTCGGGCCAGGGTGGCTCTCGCCATCGCACGTGCAACGCGATAGCCTTTGTCCAGGAAGATAAGACAGCTCGTAATTCGAGGATTCGTACCCGCTCGTAGTCGCCGCGGTGGGTTTGCCGTCGATGGTTTGGTTAGCTGCGGTACCAACGTCGCATGCGTCGTATGAATATGGCCACTAGAATTTCGCAAGTATGAGGACGGGAAGAGAGAAAGGGTTTTGGGGGTATCAACGCACAGTTCCCTCGAGTGTAGCACCATAACCAGCACGTCCAAGGTTACCCATTGTCCAAATGGCTGGCCATAAGCCTTGCACATCGGCGGCTCCAGGAAGCTGGACACCGACTTCGAAAAGGCCGCCTGTATAGCAGAACTTGTTCCTGGGGCCCTACAATTCAGCCGCTTTGCAGCTGGGAGGAGGATCGAAGCTATTCACCATGTCGACAGCATACCTGCGAGATGATTAGGCGCCTCGTCCTGGAGGGTACGAAAACGAACGCACCTCCTCGGTAATCCAGACCATGGGTTGGCTTTGCGGAAAGAGTGATATTCAAAGCACCGCCCACGGTGGTTATAGCGGCTGGGTCATACCATTCCAAATTGTTCGTCGACTACAGCTCAATGTTAAGAAGCTCGGATCAGTAAAGTAGGCACGTACCCAATAGTGAAGGTCAACCGCCTCCCAGTATGGATCCTCCCCTGGATAGAAAGTCCTTCCTTCTTGCTCGAATTCATCCGAAAATACCAGGACCCACTTTGACCCGTCCCGATAGCTGGTCTTTGTGTAAGCCGATTCTGGAGTGTCGCGGTCTATAAGCCCAAAGTTGCCCATGTCAGGTATCTAGGTCATGTTTAATCATGACAAGGAAATGAAAGGATCGTCACAGAAGCAAATACCTGTCCAGTTGCATTGGCTCCCAGTAAATTAGAGCCAGAGCTGGATGAGTTTAATCGCTCTTGAACGTAAGACAACACTGGATAACCCAAGCTAAATGGGATCAGACGTCAGGCCAAGGAGCAAGAGAGTAAAACCCACAAAAGCATGAGGATCCCGATGCATAGGATAAATAGGCATCCTAGATTGGCGATCCCGCGGCTGGAAAAGGATATGTCGCTATCTTCAACGAGTTTGCCATTCCGGACCGTCGGGCAATGTAGCTCGTCGTCGGGCTCGGCTACGTTGGGAGACACATTGGATCCCCATGTCCGTGGGTCCGCACCAAGGGAAAACTAGAGGATGCTCAATAAACGAGCTAGGGCTCCAAGAAGAATTAAGAACTTGGTCAGAAATCGATTGTATTCTTGAAGCAGCGCTGTAGCGTGTGTCCCCCTAGTATCAACTTTCAGATGGTTGGACCAATCGAAAAAAGCTTGTCGCGCACCCAAGATTCCCGAGGATTCTGGGGAGACGGCCAATGTGGCGCGACCGTGGAGGATGGAGAAATCAGATTGACGGTGGACTCTTCAAAGTGGCCGCGCCGTGAGGTCATGGATAGAGGAAGGAGTGCAAAGAAAGTCAGAACATTTAGCCATAGGTCTCTATATAGGCCTCTCCGTTCGTCATGTCTTTATTAATAGCGTTTTGCGCTGCGGTTATCCAAAAACGCGAAGGAGCGCACAAGCGATCGTCCTTGGACATTGGCTATGGCGCAAAGATTGACGTAGAAAAGGTCATCTTGTAAGTATAGCAAAGCGTCGGAACAAGAAATTGATGGGTATAGAAGAGAACGCGAGACGATGGTAGTACTAAAGCAAAGGATGCTCGGAATATGCCGTCGGCGACTATGTGGAAATCCAACGTTCGAAGGCTGTGCAGCGTGCTCAAGCGGAAAGGTGCTCCATGCGCCATGTGGGGGTAAGACTACGGAACATCTGGACATTTGTTCAGGTCGCTAAAATTCTTCCGTCTGGAGGGATTCACCGTCACTATATTGACCAGGAAGCTACGTACTTGAGAAGTCCGTAGTCGATATGAAGGGCACAAAGCAGCAGCTTCTACTATTCGAAGAATATACTGCAGGTCATCAGAACATGCAAGTTGGAGAGGAAGGTTTCGTACCATGCTGCTATCCGCCATGCCGAAAAGCTTGCCATATCCCTAAATGGACGTCTGCACGTACGAGGTAACCTTTTATATTTCGGCATGTATGGCATAGTCTGTAGATGAAGCTTCGACATCAAGCAACGGGAAATGGTTGTCAAGGATGACGATTATGAAGCCCGGTCATGCTAGATCCGGTCATGTATTGTGGGCTGCTATACTGTGCAAAGTGCTGAATACCGACGTGGCGAGTTGAGAATTGAGAAAGCGAGAATAGGAGCATAGGAGATTGCGCCACATGGAGAGAGAGGGGCCGACGATCGATAGACAGGTCCGGGAAGATCTTAATTAAGGGAAAATCCGTGTGCATCCGTGCAGTGAACGCTACGCGCCAGAGACGAGGAGAATGTACGTAGCATGGGCGATGGCACTGCCATAACGAACAGCAACCTTGTGCTGGCAGTCCCATTCTGGAAGAGAAGAGACAGCATATATCATGGAAGGGCGGTAAATCTTTTTGTCACAAGTCACGGTGACATTTCTCTTTCTTCTCCTCGATAATGTCCAGGAGAACGGCGGGCGTCCCTCTCCTGCTAGAGTCATTCCCTGAACCACCTTCGTTTATCCCGCCCTCGCCGTCCCTCCCAGTCTCCCCGAATCCACCGCCGTCGCGCCCACCAGCGTCGCCCCTGCCACCCGTGCCAGGTCCTTCCCGTTTCTCCTGGCACGATGCACAACGCCTGCTCGGCACCAGAGACGACTCAATATCCAGTATATCCATGCACGACTTGCCCGCCGATGACGACGACGATGACCTTGAAGCCATAACCACCATCACCACCACCGCTGCTGCACCAAAGAGAGAGTCCGTCCGGAGCTGGAAGAGCACATTCTCAGACCGCAGCGTCCGGCCTATTGCCCTCTCCCAATCCACGTCTTCCATTCCCACTGGGCGGTCCGTCTCGCCTGAGATCACCGATATTATATCTCGGACACCGCGTCCGCGCCGCAGTGCTTCCACCACATTCTCTGCGCGATCTACGTCTACATCTCGACCCCCTTCCTCCACTCGCAGACGCGCATCATCGCCTATCGGTTTGGCCTACGACCGAAGTAGCACGTTTACCGCGGCGTCAACCTGGGAAGATAGTTTCATTGACGATTATGGCGAGCTCGAAAGACAGCTCGAAGGCGAAGGAAGCGACTCGGATTCCAGTTTAGATTTGCACACTCCGCTTCCGTACGTTTTCTGCCGCCTATCCGACTTGCATGACTTATCGACTCACCCTAGTCACCTCATGGTGAAGCACGGGCTACTTTCCCCAAAGTCCAAGCTTCTTCCAAAGTCGACGTCCATGGATTCATTGACGAGTGACGAGGGGATTGATCCGAGAGCAAGTACGATTAGCGTTCGTGAGTCTGACAGAAACTGCTTCTTGCTCTTGTACGGGTGCCTGACAGCTCAATCAGTGACTACTAATTCGACCAAATCTTCCATTCTGAAGGATTCCCGTGACACCCCGCGTCGAAGAGTCAGACACAAAGATGGCAAACTCTTGCGTGGTGGCATAGGGTTGACTACCGGTCTAGGGTGGAGCGACAGGCAAGTTCATACCGCACTTGTTGACACATTGGACTTACCGTTACCTCCAGTGAGGATGAAGATGCGCCGTCACCGCTTACGCGGAAATTATCATCACTTAATCTCCGTCGTTCTGCAAGCGAAGCAGGATCGGAAGATTACCAGAGCATTCGCTTGCACTCATCTGCCTCCAGCTTGGCTTCTGGCTGGCGTTCGACGATGAGTTCTGGATATAGCGTTCCTCGGCCGCGTCTGTCGTCCTCGTCATCCTTGTCTTCGTTTCATCCCCCACGTTCACGTAATTCGTCCACGTCCACGTCTTCCTCTTACAATCATCCTCCTGTAACGATTCGCGGCTTCGACAAGGCTTTCCAGCAAGGCCTCATGGAGGAGGATGAGGTTTTCAAAGCCCCGAAAGCGCCGACAAGTCCGACATCGCCTTCCCTAGACAAAGACAAATTGCTTCCCTCTTTACCAAATCCAAGGACGGGCAGCATACGCAGACCCAGCAAGACACAGATACAGGCGGACCAGGCGTCTCGAATGGGAATATCGCCATTAAATACCCTAGAGAGGAAGAGAAGTAAGAGCATGTACACCGGTGGGGCCCCGAAAGCCCTCAAACTGCCCGCGCGAGCAATTAGTGGAACACATACTACCAATGAACGGCCGGTGCCCGTTCCCAGGATACCACTGGGTTCCACAGGACTGAAACCCAGAACTGGCACCGGGATGGTGTATAGATCGAGTGGCATCGCACTATGATGAGGATTATGTTGTTGATGATAGAAGAGGGATGAAGGTTATGGCATTGATTTGGTTACCCCACAGGATTTATACCTACGTTTTCGTTTTTGTGTCCTTTTGTTTGTGGATTTGTTTGTTTTTCCTATACCACGCCCCCCGGTTCATCCTATCCCCTCCCCCCGCCGTCCCAGTTGTACAACACATTCTTTCATGGGCTATGTTAACTTATATTCGCACGTTGTAGTTTAATCCCCCTTCCCTCCCTTGTTGCAGACTCGAATGTTGACTTTTGTGTTACGTTGGTCAAGGAACGCAGTAAGTATAACCAACGTATTTCTGAAGGATAGGGTTCCTTTCGAGACGTACGGCACAGCCTGTCAAATAGTAAAGTGTTCTGATCTTTACGCCACACAATCTCCACCGGTAGATTTATAGCTGTTGCCTATTTTATCGCCTTCCGAAGGAGACGGCAGAAGTTCTTGAATGCGAGTGCGTTATAGAAAGTTACTGGAGCACTGATTCTTGTGGGTGCGGTGAACACTAGTACTGATCGCAGGCGAAAGTTCTGGTCGGCTGAGATGAGCTTGGTTTCTATATATACAGTAGCCTGATGGGTATCTGAGTATGCGTGCATTTTCTATTGCTCCGTTGTGGATTTATCTTCAGCGCGACGCGTAAAGCATTCAATTGATTCACAAGTTGTAGCGCCGCGGCTCAACTGTTTGTATTGAATTGCGGACGCGGACAGAGATTCGAGGAACGACTGAGGGGGTCAAACTTTCAGGGCTTGCCGCACGAGATGGCAAGAATCAATCTTGTTTTTCAGCAATCTTTCTCGAATGGTACTCATGATCGCGGGGTCGGGCCGTGCCAGTGGTTTGGAGGCTGGACACGACCATCATGTGCCTCCGTACCATGCTTGAGAAACTGCCATCATCCGCCATAAGTAAGTGTACGTAGCCCATCGATTGCCATCCAGCCAGCGAGATGCCAACCCCGATTCATACAGAGCCATGGACCGAACAAACGCAGAATGGGCTGCCTTGCTCGAACCCAAGATCAAGGCCATCTTGAACGAAACCTCAAACCTCCCCTTTCAACATGTACATGTGCTCCCTGGGCCTAACACAGACAACACAAGTCTCGCATCCTACATCGACCACACGCTGTTGAAACCAGACGCGACGCGTGCTGATATCGATAAGCTCTGTGATGAGGCGCTCCAGTACAAATTCAAGGTTTCCCACCAAACGTCAACTTGTTCACGCGCGCTGATTACTGAGAGATTCCCTAGTCCTGCTGCGTGAACGGGGCGAACATCCCGCACGTCGCGCGCCGCCTCGCGGGGTCTGGCGTTATACCGTGTGCAGTGATCGGGTTTCCCCTCGGCGCGTCGAAATCTGAAGTAAAGGCCTTGTAAGTGCGCGTTCCCATTAAACTATAGCCAAAACCTTGCAACCCCACGACAGCGAAACGAACCAAGCCATCGCCGACGGCGCCCGCGAAGTCGACATGGTGCTCAACATTGGCGCGCTCCGCTCGAAAGACTACGCTCTCGTCTTTGCCGACATCGCCGCCTGCGTCACCACCTCGGACGTGCCACTCAAAGTGATACTGGAGACTGTCTTTTTGACAGACGAGGAGATCGTCGCCGCATCGCTCATCGCCGCCGAGGCAGGGGCGCAGTTTGTCAAGACGTGCACGGGGTTCGCGGGGGGCAGCAGCGGCGCGAGTGCGCGGCATGTGGCGTTGATGAAGCGCGCGAGTGGGATTAAAGTGAAGGCGAGTGCGGGGATTAGGAGTGTGGAAAAGTGTCGGGAGATGATGGCGGCTGGGGCTGAGAGGGTTGGAACGTGAGTGGTGCTATATAGTGTCGTGGGTTCGCTGTGTTGACATGTTCATTAGGTCGTCTGGCGTGGCTATTATGGAAGGACTGAAGGCTACAGATGGGTATTGACGGTGCTCTAACCGATGTAGATTAGATGCTACACGTACAACACGGGTGACTTGTATGCATTTTCTGTATTAGTACTCACTACCAGACTAGCGGACGCGCGCATATGGGCAATGTTGGGCGCCATGGACTGAAGATGATACGTAAATCTTTAGTATTCGCTCCCAAAACTTTCAAGGAATGCATTATACAATGTGGATTGAGTGGGGTGAAATGCAATGAACTAAATGAAAATAAGATACAGTCAGCTTTTAATGATCCATCAAGATGCCCTAGTACTTTTCGACGAGACTCTAGGCGCTTAGAAGCCCATGCCACCACCCATACCGCCCATGCCTCCCATACCACCCATGCCGCCGCCCGGAGTCTTGTCCTCCACTTCTGCCTCGACGATACAGCACTCGCTCGTCGTCAGCAGACTCGCTACACCGCTGGCATCGACAAGCGCCGTCCGCACGACCTTTAGGGGATCCACGATACCCTTCTTGATCATGTCGACGTACTCGCCCTTGCTCGCGTCGTAACCCATTGCAAACTTGTCTTCCGAGCCGTACTGTGTCAAGATAGTGCCAACAATAACAGAAGCCTCCTCGCCCGCGTTGGAAAGGATAGCGCGCGCGGGGCCAGCGAGAGCACGACGGATGATGGAGACACCGAGTTCCTGGTCAAAGTTGGCAGTCGGCACACTGGTCTCTGTGCCCTTGCCACCCTCCTTGCCCAAGATTAAGCTAGCCTTGAGAAGAGCGACACCACCACCGGGTAAGATACCCTCCTCCACAGCGGCACGCGTGGCATTCAGAGCATCATCGTAACGGTCCTTCTTCTCGCCGACCTCAACCTCGCTGGCACCGCCAACCTTGATGACTGCGACACCACCACCGAGCTTGGCCAGACGTTCCTGGAGACGCGTCTTGTCGTAGTCACTGGTAGTGGAATCCTCAATGACGGCACGGATCTGCTCACAGCGTCCAGAGATCATGGAAGCCTCACCCTCACCGTTGAGGACGATAGTGTCCTCCTTGGTGACAGTAATACCGCCAGCACTGCCGAGCATCTCCCGGCTAGCCCGTTCCAATTTGATATCGACCTCGTCGGAGAAGACGGTTCCACCAGTGAGGATGGCAAGGTCACCGAGAATGTTCTTGCGGTTGTCACCAAAGCCAGGAGCCTTGATGGCGGTAACCTGCAGTTGTCCGCGTAGCTTGTTGAGGATACAAGCAGCAAGGGCTTCACCGTCAACGTCCTCGGCGATGATGACTAAAGGACGTCTTGCCTGGGCGGCAATCTCAAGGGAAGGTAGTATGTCGGCGAGCACAGAGATCTTCTTCTCGCTGAGGAGGAACAAAGGCTTCTCGAACTCAACCTTTTGACCCTTGACGTCTGTGATGAAGTAGGGCGAAATGAAGCCACGGTCGAAGCGCATGCCCTCGGTGATTTCTGGGCGAGACAATTAGCTTCAAGTGATATGGCATGAAGAGAACACATACCTATCTCGTCCTCGATGGTCTTACCCTCTTTGACGGTAATGACACCCTCCTTGCCGACCTTTTCCATTGCCTGAGCAATCAAGTTGCCAACATGTGTGTCTCCGTTGGCAGAAATGGTCGCGACCTGGGCAATCTCCTCGCTGGTAGTGATGGTCTTTGTGTGCGAGGACAGATACGCGACGACCTTTTCGACAGCAGCTTGGGCGCCCCTCCGCAAGTCCATGGGATTGCAACCGGCGGCAACGTTCTTGACACCCTCTGCGTAAATAGCTCGGGTAAGAACGGTGGCCGTGGTGGTGCCGTCACCAGCAATCTCATTGGTCTTTTGGGCAACATCCTGAACGAGACGAGCACCGAGGTTTTCAAACTTGTCCTTCAAGGTAACCGCCTTGGCGACAGTGACACCGTCTGAGAGCGGGTAAGCAAAAGTATGACAAAGAAAAGCGTGTACGCACCCTTGGTGATTTTAGGACCACCATAGGACTGCTCAATGATGACATTGCGTCCTTTGGGACCGAGGGTGACGCTGACGGCGTCGGCAAGAACGTTGACCCCAGCAAGGATGCTGGCGCGTCCGGCGTTGCTAAACTTGATTTCCTTGTGCGCACCACGCAGCTGGGTAAGAGAAACGCCAGCGCGGTTGGTCTTGAGGCGGAGTGCGCGTGCAGAGGTGGAAAGTCGGTGCATCTGGGTGTCGTTGAGCAAGAGCAGTCTGTGTCTAGAAAACTGCAATTACCTAGGCAATACAGAGAGATAAGCAACGAGTTTGAACTCGACAAGAGCAGCGTACCTCGTTTGGTTTACTAGTCTTCAGTCAAGAAGAGAAAGCAAGGAGAAGGAGGTAAAGGTGAGAGTAAGGGCAAGGGACGGGAGCACTCGAAATTTCTGTAAAAAGCTGATGTCAGCCGCTTTGCCGGCCCGGCTTCCCACGACCATCCACGTCTGCGCCTTTGCTTTTTTCGTTCATCCCATCATGAACACCGGAATGCAGAACATGGTTATCTCGCTGGGCGCGATGCAGGGTGCGCCATATCCCGCCCCGCTCGACGCTATCTGACCCTTGCAGTCGCCCGCAAAATACCCTTTGACGATCCCGACGTCCTCAACTATGCCCGCATTGGATACGTGGCGGCCCAGGCCATCATTCTCTGTATATACTACTACGTGTCGTTTACTATCAAGAAAAAGAACGACCAGACCGTCCTGAAATACGGTGCGCGCTTTTGCTGTCTCTCCCGAGTCCAACTACTTATATTGACACATTACAGTTGAAGCCCCGTCACCCATGTCCCAGGAGCCCGGACAGCTTGTCACTACCACAGTGCGCGACTATGACCTTGCAGAGACATCTAAACTAGTACGTGTAACGTCCGCGTATCCTCCTCGCTCTGACTCTGGGTCTACAGCTTCGCTCGGTGTACACTGGCGTGGCCATGATGGCGTTCCTCCACGGTTACATGAAATTCACGCAGCCATTATTCATTCAATCGCTCATGGGCCTCAAGGGTGTCTACGATGCCCAGCTTGTGGCTATCCATATCTTTGGCAAGAAGGCTCCTGAAAGGCCATTCAAGGCTGCGCCAGGAATGTTTGGCATGGCTGCTGCTGGCCCTCAGACCGATGCCGCTGCTATAGCCGCTGCAGAGAAGCGGGTAGACACAGCAAAGAAGGAGGAGTAGATGCTAGTGTACATTACTTTTTGTCGCGTACAACTGTCACCAAATTTACTAAGCGCTTACCGGCCCGCTGTCACCGAACGCTCTTCTCGCTCGACCACCACCCATGCTTCCCATCTTAGACATTGTGCACCGTACAGTGGTGTACTCCCTAGTCGGGCTCACTGCCTACACGGCTTTTGTTGGATTTCAAGTTCACAATAACACGATACGCGCTGGAAAGGGCGAGTAGCCCCACTTTCATGTTCAATTTATCGGCTTATATTTTACAGAGGTGCGTTAATAGGACGATTTGTACAGAGTGCGTTGAACCGAATGTTATGCGTAGCTCATGGAGCGAAGGGAAGAGGAGGCGCGGCAAAAGGCGGGTACTGCACGACCATCTGTATCGCGCGACTGAGGTTGATGTATCCCAGGTAGCAGCTGAGGCACAGCAACGCGAAGGATAGAGCCTATGCGTGCTGGAGTTGGTACGTTCTCTTGTCGTGGAAATATTCCAGGATCTGATGGATGCTTTAGCCAGAGATGATGCAAAGCGCATTTCAGTTGCTGCTTTTGCAGTTCCATAAGAGCGAATTAAAGCGCAGGAATCAGCTATATATATCGACGTTCCCTAGTTTTTTCCCTACCGACAAGCTCAATCTTTTTCCTCACAATATCGAAGCTCACGAGCTTATGATCGTGAAAGCTCTCTTCGTCGTTTTCAGAACCAAGTCACCTTCGCCCTCAGCCCGATACTATGAGTGCTATGTATAGCGTTCAACTGATGACATCTCTCCGCAGGTATTCCGTATGATCTCCGCGTGCTCTGTGTATGTCTCTTGAGGTGAGGTGATCTGCCTTCTTGATGTTTCGACCTACGTATTCGCCTCCACCAGAGGCCGGCAGTTCCGTGTCCTTGAATCATCCACGGACGCCTTCCGTCGTCACCATGCTCCCCCCAGGCGCTGCCGCACCCGCTGTACCCAGTCCGCTTACTGTTGTCAATAATCCGTAATCTCTTCTACACTTTCCTTATCCTCGTTCCGTACATTGGCTTTACTTATTACATACCTCGTCTCTAATTTGACGGACTTGTGGTACTATCGCATTGGGACCAAGCTCACAATTATTGAAAGCTCTTGCTATGTCAAAGGCTGATTCGTTTAGAAGCGTGCTTTCATTATCCCGCACTTCTCAAAACTTCCTCCAAGCAAACTAGAGACACCTCCGAGTCACAGTAGTTCAACAGAAGGTCCCAACGAATCTGGCAAGTCAGGTTCAGACCCTCCTAGAGAGACATACTGCATCTTACGGTGATGACAACGATTCATAGGAAAACACACAATACATATATTCGTTCTACGGTACATGACAAGAGGCATTTGTCTTGAGGAACAAAAAAAGTAAACAGAGACGTTGATGAGAAATCGCAGGAGTCAGGTTAATAGAAGCTTTAGTCAAGCCAAGGGTCATCTAGAATCAGAGGCACCAGTTGGAGAGGGAATGTAGAGTCCTAGTGGCCATCCAGATTGTTCAAGCATTTGGCACTCCGAGTTCGATCGAGGCGCGGTAAGAATATCAGCAGACCAAGAAGAGGGAACTTTGAGTAAAAAAACTTGGGTCCACCTGGGGGAAGAGTCAGTATGGAACTTTCAGACCAGAACACAGTAACAATTAATTACCTTTCACACATCCTTCCCCGCAACGACGCAGCACTTCTTTGGAAGATGCACATCGTCTAACTTTTCAGAGCCCCCCGGGGATCGGACTCGAGGGGATGAAGCACTTCAACGATGTTTAATCGGAGCATATTTGGTCAGCCTGGAGGAGAAGAAGTAAGTCAAAGGCGTCACAGCGATAAGAAAGACGAGTCGACTCACAAGACCAGGCTTTCGTTCGGGCAACGACGAGTCACTTTGTAAAAGATGTGCATCGTCTAAACTTTTCAGAGCCCGCCGAGCCAGGGATGAAGCGCTCAACAAAAATCAATCGGAGCAAAATTGGTCGATCTGGGAACGAAAGTAAGCGTCGAATTCGGGTAGATAGAGAATGAAGAGGCGCACAGTAAACGTTTTTGTTCGGGCAACGACGCTGCACTTTTATTCAGGCGAAGATGCACATCGTCTAGCATTTCAGAGCCCCCGAGAGGCGAACTCGAGGGATGAAGATCCTCCAAAGAGGTTGGTTGCGTAGGCATAGCATAATAGTAGTGGTGTATCATTATATCGGGTTTCGAGTGTTGGTATCAGCATAGCGGTCGGAGTCGTTTCCAAGAGTGCATAGCAGTCGTCGTTGTTCCGAGGCAGCGGAGACTTGGTAGCGCTCACGGCTTA
>JADNYV010000108.1:0-121419 GCA_015501055.1 Mucidula mucida | reverse complement strand
TCGATCTCCCAAAAAGAAGAAGAAGACCAAGAAAACTGGTGCCGATGAAACCGTCAACGACGACGGAGAAGATGATGACGACGAGGACAACTTGGACCGGGCGGCACGCGAGCTCGACAAGTTGATGAAGGAATTGGAGGAAGAGGATGGTGAGGAGAAGGACGACGACGACGGTCTCGTTGACATGGTGGCGGAGCTCTCAGAAGCGGAACGTGCCAGTCTCGAAAGAAGAGATCAAGCCAGTCCGCAAGGCATTGATCAAGGTACGTTCCAGGTCTTTGGTTTAATTCAGTTCGTTCGGGAATTCCCACGCTATCTCTGGACTTCTTGGGCGCTTACCTTACCTTCGCGTCTCTCTTTGACCTCTTGCCACGAACAATTCTGTTGCTCCAGTCGCGACTTTGTGTCGCTGCGGCCGCCGTTAGTACGACTCTGCGTCGTGCTATCCGGACAGTGCTCGCCACTGCACAGTGGCAGCCGACATCGTGCTCACCGGGATTCTTGTACGTGTTTCTGTCAATCCGTTACGTTAGTGACTGACAGCTGTGTGATTTGCAGCCTTTACAGTGTCCCGGCTGACGTTGACGAACTTTCTTGCTTCTTTCGTGTCTCCTCTTTTAACAGGTCCGAACGCTGTCCTACAAGATCATCAACTCGACAACAATTCTCTTGCCAGCGTGGAAGGAATTCCTGAAATCTCGTGGACGCGATGTCCTTATTATTCCCCGGGATGTTCGTACGCGATGGAACTCGACGTTCGACATGCTGTCGTTTGTCCTGAAGTATCGGACAGAGGTTACTGATTTTACTGCTGTGGCTGCCAATGGACTACACAAATTTGAACTCGACGACGATGAGTGGGAAACGCTCGACTCTATCTGCGAAATTCTGGAGGTGCGTTTATTGATAAGTTTCTCTCAGTCGCGATGATGTCTGACAACGGCCAGGTCTGCAAGCAAGGCACCCTGCTCTTCTCGAAGGAGGCCGCATTACTCTCGCAGGTCATTCCAGCGATGGATATTATCGAGGATGTCTTTACGACAATGACGATTGAAAAGCCCGACCCAAACGACGCGAAGCACCATTACCAAGACTTTGTCGCCGGCGCTCAAAGCTAGTATGGCTCTCGGACACGCAACTCTGAACAAGTATTATCGTCTGACGGACGACTCAGAGGTGTACCGCATTGCCATTGGTACGTTTTCGTTATTTTATCGACCATTTCTGACCTACGTTGCAGTTCTTCACCCGGAGTATAAACTCAAGTACTTCAAGGATCAGCATTGGGACCAGAGCTGGATCGACAACGCGCGCGAGGTTGTTCGTCAGCGTTACAATGACCGGTATGCTGGTTGTACGGACCTCCTCTCAGATGCAGACCGGCAAGCCGAAGAGGCGAAAGATAAAGCGGTAAGTCATCTTTGATGAGATGTTCTAGAGCTGATTGTGCTTCAGGAAGCACCGCGAGGAATGTTTAATCTCCATCGTCGACCAGATCCTGGTTCAGACGATGAGGACGACGAGTTGGAGCGGTACCTCAACGCGAAGCCCGTTGCCGTCAACAACCCCATCAAGTGGTGGATCAAACACCGTCAAGAATACCCTCGTCTCGCGCGCATGGCGCTTGACTATCATACGATCCCAGGTACGAACGTCTCTCGTCATTACTTGTTCCGTTCTCACACCTTGACAGCTACATCTGTGAATGTTGAGCGGGCTTTCAGTCGTGCGCGCCGATTGATTGGTTGGGAGCGCAACCGCTTAAGTGCGCAGAGCATTCAAGCTCTGATGTGCTTGGGATCATGGAGCAAGTTGGGTTATGTCACCAACGACGTCCTAGCTGAGGTGACGAGGGACGGTGCAGTGCAGGTACCAAAGGAGGATATGGATAAGGTGGAGATTAACTTCCCAGAGGGTTATGATAGTATTCATTGAATGTACTGTACATTAGTCAATGCAAGATCAACGCAAGGAGTACCGCCATCAATGCGGGGTCAACGCATGAGTGCGGTACTCCTTGCGTTGACGGTGTTGACCCCGCATTGACTGCGGTACTTCTTGCGTTGATCTTGCATTGACGGTGGTACTCCTTGCGTTGACGGTGTTGACCTCGCATTGACAGCGGTACTCCTTGCGTTGATCCTGCATTGACTGCGGTACTCCTTGCATTGACGGTGTTGACCTCGCATTGACAGCGGTACTCCTTGCCTGGGCCTTGTGTTGAGTATAGTGACCTTTCACTGATGACAGTACTTCTTGTATTATCGCGCTTTTGGTTTTGACGTTTTCACCTTACTTTTCACTCTATTTTTTAGTTCTATTTTCATCAAAAACTCTTGAAACACTTTTTAAGAAATTTCACCTTACGATGGCGAAAATTCTCTAAAGATCTCTTAGTTTTGCATCTTACCATTCTTTACACAATTTTCATCTTTTTTTTCAGTCAAAATCCTCTGAACCTCTTTTCTAATATTCCTCACCAAAAATTCCCTTATAAAAATTTATTAATACTCTCTAAATATATCATAAAATCTCTCCTGACTATCTTCTCAAAGTTTTAACTATATTATTTCTGATTTCTTTGTGACTTTTTCGCTGAAAACCATATTAAACTTGTTAAATTACAAGTTCTGATCATTTTAACCTAATATTAACCTTAAAACTACTCTAAAATTTCCTAATTTGGCTTTTGGTGTTCTTACTAATATTTTTAAGACAAATTTCACTCAAATTTTTGGTCGAAATACTTCAAAGAATGTTAAAATAGTTTTAAAATCGTTTTAACGTAAAAAAATCGTTAAAACTCTTGAGGTTCTTTCACCGGGGTTTTCACCGAAAACTCCGAGGCCTTCGCCCAGTGTTTTCGGGGTCCTAGTGTGACATCGTCATATAATTTTAGTCCGTATACCTAGATGATCCGCAAACCAAACGGCAGACGGAGGAACCAGAATAGCAGAAGTTCTCGACAGGTATAACACACTGTATATATACAGACAGGGTATCTATAAAGTCTAATCAGAGGCAGAGCAAGTACACTAAAACAGTCTATGCAGAGTCCATATCTAACGAGCGTGTATAACAAAGGAGCGCACAACAAAATGTCCGAGTCCATCAATAAGAAAACACCATCAACCACGGGTTCAGTACAATCTGCGTTTTATATCAGTCTCGAATTCAACGCGCCAAAGGAGACTCACTGGGAAGAGAACATGACACGCCACAACGACCGCCAGCGGGAAGATCACGGCCCACGCACTCCCGTCTATCCGCCACGCGTAAGGCACCAGCCCCGTCGACAGAATGACCATAGCGGCAATCAAGATTATCGATACGGTGAGCGGGAACCAGAAGCGCTTCACGATCTTCGGGATCTCCTTGAAAAAGTTTGATCGCTGAACCTCCTTGACCGTCGCCGACCAACTAATGTCGTAAGAGAATAGATGTGCGAGAAGCGCTTGCGATACGGGTATGGATAGGCCACCGAAGAAGAAGAAGCTACACACAAGTCGTCAGCGACACGTCGAAAGGCAGAGAGAAAACTCACAAGAACGGTATCCACATAATGTTCTCTAAGAACCCTCGAATCAGCTCTTTGTGTCCCAGCCGATACTCGAGCAGTGTATATCCAACATTGCCGGAACCAAAGAACACCACCGTCGTCGCGAGCCAGATCTCGAACGAGTGCATGTAAAAGTTGTCGACAGGGAGCATGAAGCCGAGCAGGACGTAGTTGATGATGGCGATGGTGACAGAGGCGGCGATACCATAATACGAGAACATGTAGGCCATCATGGAGATCTTGTAGTGAATCGGCGCGGCGGACCACATGAACTTGTGGATCTGGTGTGCGATGGGGCCGCGACGGAACCACTGAATGAGGGGGTTGAAGAGGAGTCTAAACGGCATGTGAGTAAGGAATAGAAGGATAGAAGAAGACTTACTCGTTACACCCGTATGCATACTTCTGCCACCGATTCAACTCGTCGTCCACCGTCAAACTGACACCCTCCTTAAACCCGCCATTCGAATACGTCGCCCAGCGAATATCGTATCCCCTCAACAGCAACCTCAGCGCCATATCGAAATCCTCGGACACATTGCTCTCGCTCCAGATCTGCTCTTCCGCCGCCTCTCCTGCCTTGATACGCCTGCGTGTCTGCAGGTCATGCTTGTCGATAAACGCCGCATCCTGCAAAGCGCGCCACCTAAGAAACGCATTATGTCCCACAAACGGCGCAACCTCTCCGTTTGCACACGCCATTGAAATACACCTGTTAATACGCCGGGTGAAGTATGCGATACCGTTCTCGAAGTAGTGGTGGGCGACCTGCATAACATCGGATTCATGCTGGATAATGGCAAGATTGGGCGAGGCAGCCATTTCGCGGGCGGCGTCGCGGAGACAGTCCTACGACAACATGTGTGAAAAAGCAGTGTGGAAGAAAAGAAAACACTGACCTCAGGAACGATCGTGTCACTGTCGACCAGCAATATAATCTCGCCCATGCGCATACCCTTTCCAAACGCCGCCCAGGGTCTAAAGCGACTGCCAGTCTCCTCGTACGTCTGCTCCATCGCCATCTGCAGCGCCAGCTCCTCCATGTCCTCTATATCACCCTGTAATCCCTCGTCAATGTTCAACATCCGTCCCATGTCTTCGCCATCTTTGCCCATATACTGCATTCCATATGTTCCACCGTGCGTCCCCAAATGCGCCATAGACCCGCTCGGCGACGGGGGAACACCAGAGCCGTGATTGGAAGTCGAAGTCGAAATGCGGAAGCCAGCTTGGGGTGGTCGGTTGAGCATAACACGCTCGAGGTGGGTCTCGGTCTTGAGGGACAGGCTGAGTGCATAGTTCATGTTGCTCGCCTTCTTGAAGCGACCTGCACGGACGAACGGATCGCCGCCTCTGTGCTTCTTGAATCCCTTCTCGACATCCCCGTCGTTTGCGGCGGCATCAGGGTTGAGACCGTGTGCTGGACGTGCGACCCAAGCAATACCGTGCGTGGCGTAGTAGGCAATTCGCTCGTCACGGTCGGCCATACTGAGTAAACGCAGGCCATCGTCGTTGACAAAGATGCTGGAAGTGCCGCCCTGACGTGCGTAGGTCTGCATGGCCTTTTTGATGGAGGCAAAAGACGGGTCGAGAACGGAGGGAAGAGATTCCTTGTAGACGGGCATCTGAATGGTGATATGGGGGAGGTTATTGTCGACTTCGGCGTTTGGAGTGGGGGGAACGGCCGAATAGTATTTCGAGTTTGTGTGGTAATGAGCGATAGGGCCAATGCTGAAAAAAAGATGAGTAAAGATAAGCGAAAGTGAGAAAATACGCACGCCATGGTGACATTTTGTATAATCTGCAGACAGAAAAAGAGGGAGACGCAGTAGAGGAGGGGAAGTGTGACGCATAGAATGAAGCGCATATAGGACTGGTCGAGGAGAAACTCGCGTAACAGCGTCTTGACACCGTTTCCGATGAAAACGAGCGCAAGGCCCGCAGCAAGCCCGTTGTAGAGCGGCGCATAGAGCTTGGCCTCCCGCTTCTCACCCTCCCTCTTCGGCACAGTAACACCGACCTTTTTCCCATACCAATTCTTTTTCACCTTTACCTGCGGACTCGAGAGCATCTGGGAATGGCCCGACGTCGACGGTACAACAGACTCGCTCGCACTAAACGACGCCTCTCGCGGCAGCAGCGACCCCGACGTCGTCGACATGCTCATCGTCCCACCAGGCCGCGAACGCCATAGCAGCTTAATCAGCCGATCCTCAAAATCCTGGCATGTCGGTATAATCGCGTCCAGACTGCTCGTAAACACGACTAACACCCGCTCGTCCCGAATAAACGCCGCACACTGCTCCTTGTCCGCCTGGGGCAGCTGCAGCATCGTCTCCAATATCTGTATCCGGGTATTGGTGTCGACGTAAATCGACGTCGAGTCTGGAGGAACATCCGCCAGAGCAGCGTGTACGGCAGCAGACCGCACTTTTACTGCGACGACGGGATTGAGAGCGCATACAGCCGCCTCGAATGGCTCGAGATAGATGTTCTCGTAGGGAAACACGCGAAAGGTGGGTGGGGAATCGGATACGCGGAGAGCGACGCCCGACGTGAGCGACTCTTCCTGAGGACGGAACCAGGCGTCGCCCTGTGTCTGCTTGAAGATATGATGGAGGAGGGCATCCCAGCGGTCGTAGTCCATGGCGGTGGTGGTGGTAAGAAGGAACGTGGGGAACTTTGGGAAATGGAAGCCTCGTTTACGCCTGGATGGACATAAGACGCGATAAGAAGAACCGGGTGTCAGGGGGAGGGCTTGACGTCACCAATGCATCACTGGGGCGCGTAATCGGTGTGTCGTGTGGGAATTGGCTGGCATTGGAGGCGCGTAGGCGTGCTCAAAAGTGCGTTGGACGTGCAAGATACAGGGAGATAGCGCACGGAGATGAGTGCGCGCCTAGAAGCCTGCATCGGCCAGGTAATGCTACCGAGCACGCTAACTCGCCGTCGGTGCCTGTGCTGTCATAGATAGCGTGCAACACGCTCGCTACTCCGATGGAACGTCAACTCACACCACTGTCAACCTGAAGCAGTCGCAAAATCAAATGGCAGCAACGATTCCCCTCGAGTAAAAGCGTGACGAATCTATAACGATAATCAGCACCCAGAATGGAGCTTCATTGACCACCATACCAATACGCGGTGATAGCATTGACATAACGAGTCACATCAGAATCGGGGGCCTGCACACGACAGCTTTGACACTAGCGCCGCTGTAGAGCTAGAACGCGCTAAAATAGACAGGAAACTTCATAATGTCATCCTATATCCGATTCCAGAATGGACGAAGAGCCTCCGAATTCGTCGTCGCAGTCGAAAGACAAGACACGTCGCCCATCATGTGATGTGATCGCTCCTCAAAAAAGCATTCGGGCGATCAAAGTACATCCGATAAACTAAACGTCCTCGACATGAACTTGCTCACGCCAATCTAGAAAGCAGCGCTTGACCCACAAAAGGCCAAAAAATTTGAATCCGCAGACCAAGTCTAGTACCTGTTAAGCTACACAGGCTCCGAAAACCTCGATTCCTCGCGACCATTACCTTATCCCGCTTGATTTCACTTTGCCTGGAAGCAAAAGAAATGCCACATATCAGTCATCGCAGCCACAGACCGTTCCGCAATCTGTCCGCAGCATCCGTACGACTTCTGAATGCTTTCCGGAGCCAATCCTTCTTCTTCGTGGCCATCTAGTCAAGCAGATGACTCCCCTTGCAGTATTGAGATCAAGGTTTTTTTTGGAGAACAACGAAAGAAAAAGACCTATCAACAACGACTCAGACTGTGAAGGGGAAAAACACCATCTATAAATCCGTATGCGCTTTCGTCCGCTAGACCAGACAACCCGCATCAAAGTCGAACACAAGACAAAGATTTCAAGACTAACCTAGCGCAAGCGAGATAAAACAAGGACTCCTTCTTGTTATACATGTACATGGTTAGCTGTTTGGCCAACGAGCCACGATGACGGCAAGTCGTTTTAGGATTCACTGCTCGCGGCGGCTAACCGCTTGCCCAACCAGCCACGACTGAAGAAACTCTGTCGGGGACAAAAAAGTGTTATGCATCCATCAAACAATACCAAGCGCTTTATCCACTCGACCAGACAAGCCCATACACCAGCCTCGAAGTATCACCACACAAGACAAAAAGAGACTGAAGGGACAAAAAGAGTTCAGCAGTCCTAGCCAATAGTGCCCGCTTCATCCGACGAGCCACACGAAAACCGATTAATCAGCAGACAATCCCGGTAGAAAAGAGCCGGGCAGCACGAGAAAAAACCGTGTAACATCACCTTGCAACGGGGGGAGCTGCTTGACCAACTAGCCACAGTCAAGAGAGGATTCAATAGACAACAACATAAGAGCTCTTCTCCAAGTCAATGCTCACACCCCTCTGCGTCAAGTAAAAAAGGCTCCCAATCATGAGGGGACAAAAAAAATGACGGACAAGCCCGCACACCAGAGAAGAAGAAACAGTGGCGAGAGAGTTGCCTGGTACTCGCTTCATCCCGAACGAACCTTAATGAATCAGTAGACAAAACCGGACAAAGAGAGCTGAGGGCACTGCAGAAGAAAAAAAATCAGAACTACGCCGCGCGGACGGCGGTGAGCTGCTTGACCAACTAGCCGCAATGTTAAGGTGAAAGTAGCAATAATCGCACACAGAAAAGGTGCTGGCCATCAAGTAATGGTGTGAAGCACGCAAAGAAACCAAAAAATGAACATCGCGGTTTTGTAACCATCCCTCTTACTGACAATCACAAACTGTTTGACAATCTGAGCAGGCCCATCTGAGGTAAGCACTTACTATCTTGCTTAATTAGCAACATATTAGTCCTCTACGTGCACATCTGGTCAAACAGATAGTCACCATAATACACTTGAATCGTGTCCTTTTTTGCAAGGCTTCCCAGAACCGTGGGAACGTGCTGGGATGAAGGTGGGCACTGCAGATGAAAAAAAATTAGAACTACGCCGCGCGGACAGCGGCAAGCTGCTTGACCAACCAGCCACGATGAGGACAAGTCGTGAGAGAATTGAATAGACAACAAGAGAGCTCTTCTCCGGCCGCACCCCGAGTCCCAAAAACTCGATGCTTACACCCCGCATCTTCAAAAATAACTGTAGCTCAACCAGACGAGCCGCACGAACCTTGATGCATGAGCAGACAAAACCGGACGAAGAGAGTCTGGCACTACAGAAGAAAAAATCAGAACTACGCAGCGCGGATGGCGGTGAGCCGCTTGACCAACTAGCCACGACGACTCTGGCAGCTCATTACAAAACATTCAATTTCTGGTGAGGAGCACGGGAAGAAACCAAAAATGAAAATCATGGCCTGGTAATCATCTCCCTTATCGTCAACCACCGACCATTTGACAATCTGTCTGCAGTCAGGAGGCGTATACGAGATATGTATTCACTGCGCTGAAAGGATTCACTATCTCGGGTATCCGTCATCTCTATCGAGCGCGAGAGAACGATTCAGATAACATATGATCAAGCTTACCGCAAAAAAGTCCAATCCAGATCTCGAACCTCTTCGTAAGTCGTCACAGTTTCCTTTGGCGGGGAGGCGTCGAGGTAAAGGAATTGAGGAAAGAACTGTACGAATCGGATATACTGAAAAGCTGAGGGACAGAACGATAATACGCACCCCCTCTTCTCTTCCTGGATGAAAAGCTGCGGTGCCATACATCGACGAATACACAAACTGTAGCCCCGAATGAGCTTACAAAAATTTTGAAGCGAGCGCGGGATAGCAACTCACACAGCACCAGGCGAAGAAAACCCACTTTCTTGCTTGGGACCCAAGAGAGGCCTGATTCCGTCCGCCGCCCAAGATTGTCGAGTCGTCACTGCAGAAGAGAATTCGTGCTGAAGTTGGTGGACATGGTGGGAAGAAGCCAACCGTGTACTTGCCCAATCCGGATGAATGCGATCTAGTAAGCATGTCGTGCTCTCCTTTTGTTTGTTTCCGCAGGTTCCCTGTGTTTCAAATGCCTTCTCCGTCTCTCTGTCCTGGAGCTCCTGCCACTGTCTTCTCCGCTGGTAAGACTAAGGAGACAAGCCAACTCGGGGTCCAACGTCCAGCCCGATTGAGCGGGTGAGACGGTTTAGCATGAGGCTGCCCGAGTCGCTCTCTTCTCTACGCCGTACCTGTTTGACTTTGGAAGCCACGAAGACGGTAGAAAACGGTGAGGATGTGAGGTGTTACCACTAGTGCTGCTATTCGACTTGGTGGCGGATGGATACACACCGACGCGCGGGATGTATAGGAGAACATACCTCTCACAGTAAAGGTGACAGACCAAATGGAGGTCTCCGCCGCAAAGAATAGGTGTTCTTTGATATGCATGTGGGATGTTTTTTCTCATCTATGTTAGGCTTTGTATGTTCTCGCTTTTGCGACGGGCTGTAATCCTTCCACTATCCGAGTGGTATGCAACTAGTTCATTTTGAGGACCATGATGCCTCCTGTGTTTTGACTTGAAGCGGCACGACCGATACAAGGTCTGTTCCTCGGCTATGTCACTAATCTTCATGTACAATTTCTCACTTGACTCTTGAGGTCGTCTGGTCAAACGGATAAATATTCATACAGTTCCACTTTTCGCCAATTTTTTTCTTCTTCTTCTCCCGGTAAGTCTAGATAGAAAGTGTTATGCGTGCAGATCGTCAAACTTGCAACAGTTTGTCGCTGTCAACTCAAAGTTGCTAGTACAGATGGTTAATCATTTTGTTCATGAAAAGGAATTTGCCGGAGAAACAGTAGTCAGCCCTCAACAACTTGAGTCGGCCAAGGTGTAGCCCAACAAGTACGAGACTTCATACTAGGTCTAGTTATCGGGACTCTTTTGGGTCTTATTCAATGCAAAGAGGCTTGCTTTCTCAGTTTGATGAGGGATGTTCATGTCGAGGATGTTTGGTTCACAGATGTACTTCTCGTCGATACCAATGCCGTCTGTTCCTCGTGAAGGATTGCATTCACATCTATCCACTATCCAGCCTTTGCTTCTTGATGCTCTTACTCGGTCTTAGCGCAGCGGCGCTCACGATTAGTCACTCCGCGGGCTGAGGGGCACGTGTAGTAAAAGGAACAACGAATGCCTGTCAAAGCAACAGAATCAGCAATTTATTGACCACCACAGGGGTTGAACCTACAATCTCCTGATTAACCTACTTGTAGTCAGACGCGATGCCATTTCGCCAGGCGGCCGTGAGATATGGTGTTAGCTGGCGGCCGTGAAATGTGGCGTTATGGCCTTTGCATTCACCCTAGGAGGAGATTAGCGACAGATGGCAATGTTCGATATACGCCATTAGAGATCGCCTTGTAGCATAGGCAGACATCAGTTCAAGGCGTTACCGAGCTGCAGTCAGCTCCCTTTGATGAAACCTAGTTGAAGACACCAACCCGGCTTACCAAAAACCACAATAGTGAGGGAGACATGAAGAAGTGCTTGCCGGAGAACTTTGGGAGGACGACGCACATGCCAAAAAAGAATACATCCCTCACAGAGGGGAGCTATGTGGTTTATCTGCTTGACCAGACGGCCACGTACCAGAATGGAAGCACAAGATCAAAGACCAATCGGTGCGTAAAAACAGTACCTAGAGCTCTTTGCGCAGACAAAAGTGTTGACGTCTGAGAAAATGATTGCAGTACAGACACTTCAACTATCTGCATGCGGCATCAAGGGAACCGGGCTGACTTACAACGTTGACAGCACTCGATGGATCCTTGTGGGCGACCAAGAATGGGTGCCGATGTCGGTATATGCTTCCAGCCGAGGGCGATTTAACGTACTTGAACGGTGGACGTGCGTCGTACCATCACCGCGACCTGCGACACAGGGATGTTCCAAAGTGGTTATGCGGAAACAAAGCCGGCCGAAAAACCGTGTGATGGGGCCATCCCCTAGACCAGCAGGGCCCATGAGAAATGCGCGAGTGATGGACATGTCTTTAGTATACTTACGAGGCCAGAGGTGAGACCAAAAAGTGGCAAGGAAAAAAAATGGACGGGCTCATTTGGAATAATGGCTAACTACTTTACCAAGGAGCCGCCATGTATGTAGGTTTAGTACAAGCCATACTAGGCTAGCAAGAGCCGTTGCCAGTGGATGGACGCTTTATTCAAGGGAGGGCTTCAACCTTTGCATGGCTAGCACGAGTTGTGCATGGAAGGCCACCAAAAATACACTCTGGCTGCTCAAGCTTTAGTGGCTGATCTGGCGTGCCAAACAGCCTCGAACAAGACACTGGGATAATCAACGTGGGGCCGAGCGACGCACCTGTGAATGGATAGACGCTGCTGATAGAATTTCCCAGGCATGGCTTCCAAGCCTACGTAGTTTACCGGTTACTAGTCTTATGCGTCTGGTAGGGTCCAGTCTCTTTTTTTCGCTGTGATATCATAAACAATTCACTTCCACAAACACGCAGAGTGGAAAGGTCCAGCATTGTTATTGGTGAAGACGTAACATCAGGACTTGACGCCCACCGCCTCCTTCGTATGGTCCCACAGACACATTCCCTTCTCTTCCGTACCGTACCAGTCCTGCTTCCCCAGATCCTCGCCCTGGCTACCAACACACCCGGATCCTTCACAACGGAGAGTAAGCCGCCCCACATGCGCACTCCTCTGAGGCGGAACGAGAACGAGTATGTGGGATAGAGGAGGGGGCGAGCCCAATCGATAACGCGCAAATTCGAGGAGGAGAAGACGGTGGTGCGAACAAGACCCATGTATGCGTGTATGAGCTTTGGGACGATGAGTGGAGAACGTCAAGGTGTTCACAACGGAGAAGAGGAGAGGAGAAGGTAACGCACCTTCAACGCTAGATCAATGTAGGCCGCCGTGAGTGCACCCGCAGCATGGTGCGTGTCCCCCCGTCCACCGTCTCCTTTTCAATCTTCGCCCCGTACAAGACCTTTCCTCCCGCGCGCATCTTTGCCGCCGTCGTCAAGTCGTCCCCCGCCCGTAGTATCTCGCCGTCATCTTCTACCAATACCCGCCTTATTCTCCATGCACGCGTCCAACGCCAGATAGCCACGCGTAATACCAGGAAATCAATGGGTGACGGAAGACGGCATGTAAGGCCTGCTGCATACATCCACTTTGATAAATCCCGCCGGTGTTTGGTCGAGAGTAGACGTGCAGCAACTTCATTCCCAATATTCACGATGCGCCGCGAGATGCTCTGCCATAGCGCGCTCCATTGCGGCAGTGCCTCCCACGAACACCGCCGTTGATACATCCGCGCCAACTTTACCGCCCACAAGAAGAAAGGAAAGCCAGAATCGTAGGCAAAGAGGAGGACAGAGAATGAGAGCTGGATGAAGCGATTAGCAGAACGAAAGGAGCCGAGGGAAGACGACGGGCTATACTGAGATGCGCGTCCTCGTCGCGTCTCCACGTCATTGGACCAATCCCGTGATACTTCCGAGTTATACTATGTTAAAGAGCTTTGACAAATGGTCGCTCTAGGGTACGCAAAGGGTACACAGGGAGACAGACAACAGGATAGGAGCACTGTATCGCCGTGGGAACATCATGCCGTCGTGCCGGCCGCATCATATCTCCCACGACGTCCTCTGGTTCTCTTGTCCTTTCTTTTTATATGTGCTGCGACAGCTTTCTAGTCAAGTCTTTACTAACAAACAACTCGAACAACTATTCAAAGTGTCAACGATACTTACCGCCACAGTCCCTTTCATCGCCACCACCAGTCGACTCGTCCCGTAAAAGAACGGCTCAGCGACATTTAATTGCTTGAATACGATTAGTGTAGGCAGATCCAATTACTTGTAGTGACATAGTAATACAAGTCCGAGCAAAAGATCATGACTTCTAGCATCGAGTCGACGACTAGCCGCTTGACCAGCGAGCCACGATGTTATGTCGTGCATCGAGTATCATTGTGCTACTGAAGGCTCGTAATGAATGCACCGCAGATGACGAGAGGTGACCTACAGAAAGTATTTTCTTCGTAAATTGATTATACTATCCGGAGCAAACAACCCCGCTTCATCGTTTGAATATCTACAAGTCACCCACATCAACAGAAAGCATTGTAGCATCCTCAGACCGCAGACTGTACCTAGTATAGCAGGACACATGTTCCTCACATTCCGAAAAAATATGACGCAGATAACGGCACATGGAGTAGTACAGACCCTTTGACCATCTGTCTCCAGTATCAGAGGACTTTTATCTTGGCAGCCTTCGAGAAAAAATCCTGCCCATGACTCCAGGCACCTCTGTGGACAAACAAGAAAAACAATCACAATCATTTACACTGAATCGCAGTACTGACTCTTGGACTATCTGTCTGCGGAAGCTGATTTTCTTTCACAGTGCCAAGGGCGATGTAAGGAACCTAGTACTCGGAAGGAATCGACCAAGCTACTTTTAGATTCGGGTAAGGTACAAGCAGGGTGAAGGAAAAGATCAGCGCACAAATGCAGAAGGGCAAGACGAAGTTGCGCCGCGAGGACCGGAACATAAAGCTCGGTCATGAGCGCAGCAGCCAATATGTTATATGTGGCTCCATAAAGACGTGCGTACGAGAGACTTCTAAGCAATCGTTTTGGAAAAAGATTTGTCAAAGAGCACTTCCACCAACCGCTTACCGCTACCAACGAGCCGGCATGAATGGCATAGGCTTCATGCAAGTCATAATGCAGATAGAGTCTCTGACGCCAACTTGCAATCACAAAGAGTGAGTACTTGCCAGTCTATCCAGATTGCATTGACGCTCTCAAGTCGTTTGGGAAATACGACAGACACTACCAACAAGCCTTTCGTGCACATCTTGAATATGAGGACCTGGCCAATCAAGGTACTTAAGTACAGCAGGCCTCAAACTAGATCGTAGTATAATTTACTTGAGAAGAATACAATGACTTGGGAGCAAAATGAACATGAACCGTAGATGGTTTCTAGGCGGAATGTGAGGAGTGCGTTGGTCGGAATGTGTTAGCGACTGACTAAGCCACGAGACTCAACCAGGTACCACAGCAAGAACTAAGGAAGAAAACATTTGCGTTCGTAAGACTAGGCTAGGCCAGGTGTATAAACGAGATCGGAACTAAAGTACAATGATACTATACTACTGCTTATATACTAGTAAGCCTGTGTTTGAGACTCCTTGTCCATACATGTTTCTGCTAGGGATAACTTCACGCCCTTGACCCAGTGTTGTATGCTACTAGTCCGTAAAACCATTAAATACGAGTGGTAACTGCATGTAAGTAATAATACTGAAACAACCATGTGTGCTACAAGTGTTGGTGGTGTGTATACAATAGGAAGTCCATGAGGTATCGGCATGTATAATGTCATCCATGTGTTGGGTGTGTGTCCGACATGAGTATGGCTTGGTAATGAAAAGGAGTATGATTGGCAACGAAACAGATGATGAAACAGTCCGTTGGTTGATAAGACAAGCCCCCCAATAAGATATGATAAGATTGAAAATGTGAAAATATGGCGATTCATAACATCACCCCCTCCTTAAGGCGCAAGTTCCATTCTGCGCCAGAGTCGCTCCATGAGGGCTGCAGAGGGTAATATGACGTCAAGGGGTTTGGTATCAGGCGGTGGCATGGGTCGGAATAGATGTGATGGAAATTGCGACATGGGGACTTCAATGCGAGCAAGCGCGGGTGGCTTCGGCTTGTTCGGATATTGTTGGTGGAAATCGCTGATGGCTTCGTCGGCATTTTTGAGATTGCATGCCGGTTCCCATGTCTGCTTGTGTGTGCCATAACCCTTCCAGTGAACCTTGTATTGAAAACCCCCGCGGTACTTCCGGGAATTCACCACTTTCTCAACCTCCCATTCCGGTTCGGCTCCTTCCAGCACAGGTGGTGAACGCGTGTCTCAAGGTTGCGTCGGAAATTGCGGCTCATGGTAAGGCGTCAACAGGGCCTCATTGAACACAGGATGAATGCTTTTCCATGTGTGAGGAATCTGGAGCTTGTAAGAGCTCGTCCTGACTTTCTTGATCACTTTGAACGGCCCGAAGCATTTGTCATCGAGCTTCTTCATTGGTCGGTCCGTACTGAGATTTGTCCCTTCCAGCCATACTTTGTCGCCTTCCTTGTACTCCACTGCCTCTGTCCGTTTCCTGTCATAAAACCGTTTCATGTCCTCTTTGGCCATCTTCAATGCCGACCCCACTTCGTCCCATGTTTTCCTCATGCCGTTGGCAAACTCCTGCGCAGTCTCATTTCTCAATGCCATTTTCGGGGTGGTGCCTTTGTAGGGGTGTCTGCCCATGTCTGCAAAGAACGGAGTGACTTTGGTTGCCAAGTGTACCCGATCATTGTAAACGAATTCGGCAGAGGGTAGCCATTCGTGCCAGTCGTTCTGATGGTAGTTGACAAATAACCGTAAGAAATGTTCTATCTCTTGGTTCAGCCGTTCCGTCTGCCCATTTGCCTGTGGATGATACGCCGTTGTAAAGTTTCCTTGTATGCCCAACAACCGGTACAACTCCTTCATGAAACGCGAGTGGTATTGTGGACCGCGATCATGTATCATCTGTTGTGGCATCCCATGTATGGGGAAAATGCGATCACGGTAAATGCGGGCCATGCCTTCCGACGTCAGAGTGGTATGTGTTGGTATAATGCATAACCGCTTTGTGAAATGGTCCACAAACGTGCTGATTGCATTGTATCCTCCCAAACGGCAACTCGCCGATCATGTCCGTCCCTACTACCTCCCATGGCTCGCTTGGCACATCAATAGGGTGAAGAGGTGCAGCCGGCTTCGTGTGATGTAACTTTGTAACCTGGCATTTTTGATACTCTTCCACATATTCTCGGACGTCTCGCCTAATTCCAGGCCACCAATAGGTGCATGTGATCAGCTCGAGGGTCTTGTACCGTCCCGGATGCCCTGCAAGCTGTGCATCATAATGCATTCCAATAACCCTTCCCCACAATTCCTTGTCCTTCGGTATATAAATACGATCTTTCCACATAATAAGTCCATTTTCCTTCTCTTCCCATCCTTTTTCTTTGTTTTCTACTGCTTTTTGTATGTATCTGTCTTTGTTTCCTTTTCTTTGTTTGATTTTGTTAAGTAATTCGTCCTCCGGCGTAGCTACTGTATGTAAAGAAAATTGAATTTGTGATATAAAAAACTCCGGTTTTAGCAAAACAATGTTTTCGTTATCTTTTTCCCCCTTCTCAAGGCCTGTCATCCTTGACAAGGCATCAGCTTTTCCCATTGTCCTGCCTGGCTTATGAATCATCTGTATGTCATATTCCGCCAACTCCGTAACCCATCGTGCCTGCCTCCGGTTCAACTTCTGCGGCTTCCTGAAGTACTGAAGGTTTTGATGATTGGTGAAAACCTCCACTGCCTCCTTAGCGCCTAGGAGGTATTGCCGCCAGTCATCAATCAAGTCCATGATAGCCATCATTTCCTTGTCGTAGATCTCATAGTTGCATTCAACTTTGTTTAACGCGCGAGATCGAAAAGCCACTGGTCTCCATTTCCCGTCAACAAATTGGGAAAGAACCACCCCGTTTGCATAGTTCGAGGAGTCTGCCTCGACTCAAAACTTGCCGTCGTCGCGTGGTACGATCAGAACGGGTTCTTCCGTCATCCTCCGCTTCAACTCCTCAAACGCCTCGTGCTGCTCCATGCCCCAAATCCACTCGCCCTTCCCGGTTAGTGATGTCAATGGCTTCGCTACTCCCGCAAACCCCCGGATGAACCGTCGGTAGAAGTTGCAGAAGCCCAGAAATGACTGTACTTCCTTCTTCTTCGTCGGCTCCTTCCATTCCTTCACTACGGCCACTTTTGCCGAATCCATCTTCACTTCTCCTCCTCCAACAATAACTCCCAAGTAGTCTACCGTATGTGCCTCAAAACTACATTTCTCGGGTTTTAAATACAACTTATTTACTCGCAATATCTCTAGTACTCGTCGTACAATATGCCTATGTTCTTCCAACGTGTTCGTAAAAATAAGTATGTCGTCTAAGTAAACTATAATATGTCCTTCATCAATCAACTCCTTCAGAATGTGATTCATGAACGATTGAAACATCGCCGGCGAGTTTGTAAGTCCGAAGAACATGACTGAGGGCTCGAACAGGCCTCGGTTTGTTCTAAACACCGCTTTCCACTCATCACCTTCTTTGATCCGGATGTTATTGTAACCCCATCGGACATCCATCTTTGTAAAACACTTTGCTTCCTTCAGCTTGTTGATAAGTTCTTGGATCAACGGCAAGGGATATTGGTTTTTAATCGTCATGTCATTCAATTTCCAATAATCCTGCACGGGCCGAAGACTTCTGTCCTTCTTCTTGACAAAGAAGAAGGGTGATGCCATAGGTGAAATTGATGGCCGTATACGTCCTGTCCGTATGTTCTCTTCCAGGAACTCATCTAATGCCTTTTGCTCGGATGGGCTAAGGGGATAAACCTTGCAGTCAACTGGTTTGGAACCAGGCGTAAGTTCTATTGCGTGATCCCAGGGTCTTCGCTCCGGTAACTTGTCAAAGTCCGCCTTGCTAAATACATCGGAAAATTCCTCGATGTAAGGTGCAGCAGCAGATGAAGGCTGTTGTGATCTCAGCTTTTCACCGCTTTTGCGATAGTTGTCCCAGTCCATCCAGAACAAGCGCTCTCCCTCTTCCAACTTCTCTTCTACATCTTCTCCTTTGTCTTCTGGCGAGTCGTACTCGGGTAGATAGCCGCAGCGGTCTGGGCATTGATCAAAAGTTAACGTGGATTCCGTCCAGTTGATCGTGGGGTTATGATATCGCAACCAATCTAGCCCCAAAAAGATACTTGTTTTGCCAAGATTGGTGACTGCCAACTCAATCTTTTCGGCGTGATCACCAATCTTCATCCGGACCTCCACAAAGCCTTCAATTGCTCCTCCCTCGTTTAGGGTTCTATCTGCATTGTAGACAGGAAGCTTGACCGGTAACTCCTTGATCGGGAGTCCGTTCTTCTCAACAAATTCTTTATTGACGCAAGAACCCGTTGCTCCGCTGTCGAGAAGGGCACTCGTTTCCCATTCAGAGCCTGTGTGCACGCTCTCTATGGTTACTCGGAGTTTCATGTCTTGCCCCTTTGTTCCCCGGATGTACTTCCTTGACTTTCTTAACTCCGTCACAACTTCCACTGCAGCTTCCTTCGTCAACGCTCTGATCGCCATCACTTTCTCCTCCATCGCTTCTCTTTCTCTCCGCTCCGGCATCCATGCTCTCAGAATTCCCACTGCTCTCGACACTTCATCCTCTCTTAGCCGTTGTGCGATCCACTCGGGCGTGTTTGGCCCAAATCTTTCTTTTGCAGGTTTTGTTGGTGAAGTCGTCAATGATATTTTAGATGTTTCAGTACCCGTACTGTAAATAAATTCTGCATCTGACAACCCTTCCCTTAATGACTGCTCCGGCAGGACTGCATCTACTGTGGGAGCTTCGCAAAACCCAACTCTTCAGCCAACTTCTTCTTCTCCTCGTCGTTCATTTCGGTCCATAACCCCCGAATCGTCTGGGGTTGACCCTTCTTAGGACAGAACCTGCTGACATGGCCGTGTTTGCCACAGCTGAAGCAAAGTCCTCTTTGACGTGCGTTGTCAATGTCCATTGGCCTGCCGGTTCCTCCATAGGTAACACCGGTGGCATCTCGTCATGTGATCGGCGTCGGGGGTGGGTTCGTAGGATTGGCTCTCGATATAGCCGCCTGCGGAGCTTGGGGCCGGGACTGCATGCCGGACCTCTTGCTCGCTGTCCGCCTTCTCCACAGCTGATCGATCTGAATGATCTGTGCCTTCCAGTCCTTGTACTTCTCTGGCAACCCGTCTCGGCTGCCATAGATCTGATCAATGATCTTCTTGTTAACGTTGGTCTCGAGAAGTTGCACGACAAATGTGTCATCCTTTGAATATCCTGCCTGAGTGAGCAGAACCTCGAACTTCTGGAAGAAATCTTGAGCGGTGTCTTGCCCCTGGCGCAACCGCTCAATCTGGTCTTGCGCGTCTTGCGCGAGGTTGGAATCCACGAATCACTCCTTCAAATCTTCCTTGAACTCCGTCCAAGAGACTGTCCATTCCTCTTCTTCCTCGTCAAAGTTCTGGTCCGAGTAGTTCTGGACTCATGCATCTACGTGATCTCCTCGGATATAGGAAAGAACAACATCGATCCTTTCAGAGTCAGATGTGAGGTTGTTCTTCTTGTCACGGATATATGTGAACATTGATCGCCACCAGCTCTTGTACTTGGACTTGTCCCCGTTATAGTCATAAGGCTTGTTGACAAGGGATCGGCCTTTGGTTTTGGCATTGGCATGATGAGCGGGTGTGTGAGGAGCGGTTTCAGGTGCTTTGTTGGACATGATGAATTGGGGTGATAGGATCGGAGAGTGAAAGGGTGAAAGTGGGGATATGGGAGATGCGGATTTTGATGAAACGGGTGAGGGAATAGAGGTTTGGATGAATAAGGAGGAATTGCCTAGATCTGAGATAGAATCCAGGACTTGGTAGGTTGGGGAATGATGGTGTGTATCGTAATGTAAGTAAAGTAGGTAGGTATCGTAACTGTCTACGCTATTTTACCGACTACTGACTACGTATCTACGGAGCCCAAGAGCTCGTCACAAGTTCGCAATTGCCCAGCCGACGTCCCTCTGGTGTGAGGTAAGCCGAAGTTTTCCTGGGAACGGGGGTTGACCCGTAAACAGCGCCCACTGAAGTGCAACTGCCAAAAGTTCGTTCTCGTGAGAGCGGCTACTTCCAGCACCCGAGGCAGTTATCTCTAACTGTTAGCCGGCGCTACTGGGACCAATACACACGTATGCGGACGTGCGCTGGGATTAGGAATCCGTCGATCTGTAAACAGGAAAGGGGATGGGGAATGTGCAATGATCAAACAGCGAAGTGCTGATTGACAATCAGGGATGTGTGGTAGGTGGTAGAAAGAAGTTCTGATCTTCTGTTAGCGACTCACTAAGCCACGAGACTCAACCAGGTACCACAGCAAGAACTAAGGAAGAAAACATTTGCGTTCGTAAGACTAGGCTAGGCCAGGTGTATAAACGAGATCGGAACTAAAGTACAATGATACTACACTACTGCTTATATAGTAGTAAGTCTGTGTTTGGGACTCCTTGTCCATACACATTTCCACTAGGGATGCTCCACGCCCTTGACCCAGTGTTGTATGCTACTAGTCCGTGAAACCATTAAATACGAGTGGTAACTGCATGTAAGTAATAATACTGAAACGACCATGTGTGCTACAAGTGTCGGTGGTGTGTATACAATAGGGAGTTCATGAGGTATCGGCATGTATGATGTCATCCATGTGTTGGGTGTGTGTCCAACATGAGTACGGCTTTGGTAATGAAAAGGAGTATGATCGGTGACGAAACAGATGATGAAACAGTCTGTTGGTTGATAAGACAAGCCCCCCGATAAGATATGATAAGATTGAAAATGTGAAAATATGGTGATTCATAACAGAATGTACCAAACTCCCGGGTGAGCAGAACGGGAACAAAAAAATGACTGAGGCTGCGCAGATAATCATGGTGGTGGCACTGAGATGTGAATGTTATATGTAGGGATGTGCGCCGTACCGTTACGGGTACGGCCGTAAGTTGCCCACCCGTATTCGGTTTACGGCCGTAAGATACGGTCCGTAACGGCCGGAACATGGCCGTAGTGTGGCGTTGAGTTATAAATATTGAGAGTTATTGACCTGTCAGTATGTAGTTAGTTTTTCTCGATGTGTGGATAAGTTGACAAGTCACCTTTGGGCCCGAAAGGAGCCTACTTCAGCCATTACCACTGAAAGATAGTCATTCAGGCAGCTTCAATGCTCAAACACTGCACCAGAAAAGTTGATTCATGTCCTTTGATGTTTTCCGGACAGTAAATGGGTGGTCCGGGAGGCCAAATGCACCGAGAACGTCGTTGTTCATCAACAAGATGGTCCACGTGGTAGGTGTCCCGATTGGGACAAGCCATTGCTGGCAAGGTCTTCAAGCAACATCCACAACACATTTCAGCCAGCATCAGATTGTGTTTGTCCTTGGTACTCTACATGAGGGGTCTGCTACTGGATGGATAGCGATTTGAAGACGATCTGACCCCACCAGGTGAGTGACCGTATCATGGCCGTATGACCGATCTGTTGACCATACTCCAAGATTGCTCACGGTACGGGTACCGTAACCCGTATGCCGTACCGTATGCACCGTACATACCGTACGGCGCACATCCCTATCACAGAGAGCTAGTACGCGCTCAAGACAAAAAAGAAAAGACAAGAGACGAAGATCAGAAGGCTAGTAACCGCTGAGCTACGTGGGCTTGGAATGAGATGCATAGAGAGGGTCAGAACCAGTGACATGAGAGAGGCGTTGAACATTGACGAACTCGGATGAGATGACCACGCTACCGAGATGCCGCCGCCGCCGCCGGGCCGCGATCGATAATCCGGCCTTGCATTTCTACTTTGAAATAATCTCTTCTCTTCTCAAGACTTTGCCTACCGGAATGGCTCCGCATATCTGCAATGCCACAGTCCCTTTCAACCGTTTAGAGGCACTTTAACGTTTTCAAGGTCAGCATGAGGAGTGAACGCCACGTCTTTGGCCGTACATCCTGGAGGGACAAAAAGCGTTGACTTGCCCTGGCACGCTCGACCAGATGAGCGGCACCAAACTTGACGAATCAGTAGACAACCCATGGTGGAAAGAACCGGGCAGCGCGAGAAACAATGAGAATTCACTGAAGCGAACGTCAGCGAGCTGGTTGACCAACTAGCCATGACAATGGACGCTCAGTCAATACAAAACATTTAACGAGGAGGCTGAAATCCTCAAGCATATCATAGACACGTCAAGACTGGAGCACATGAAGAACCAAAAGAAGACCAGTTGGACTTTGGATGCCGACCACAAACCGTTTGACGATCTGTCCGCAATTAGCAGGCCCATACAAAGTAAATATCCTCTCCGCTGACAGGACTCGCTATCTACTGTATCTGTCCCTACGACCGCATTGGCATAGGTTACTTGAAACATGAATTTGGAAAGGCTTCACAGAAGTCGTGGCGCTGGGATGAACCACACTTGTCCTTACGGTGACTTGACGCTCGAGACAAAAAGGATGAGATTGTAATACTAGCTAGCTGCTTGACCATCTAGTGCTGGCGTGAGAGGACGTCAAGCACGGAGCCGCTAGACGCCCTAGAGAAGCGAGAAGTAAAACTCCTCACACAAGCAACAGCAACTAGCTGGTCAACCAACCAGCTACAATGTCGTATAGTAAAGGTTTTAGATCGAACCACAAGACGCGTGCGGCATGGGTGGACATTGACTTTCCGGAGGATTACGCACCGGACGGCGCCCTGTGATGTTAAGACAAAGACATGCGTATAAAAAGGATTCCCGGAGCGAAGTATCCGGGTCATCCTCTCGAGCTGATAACCCTGCTCTGTATTCGAAGGATCAGTACTGGAGATGAAGAAAGCGAGGACGGGATCTTGAATTGTAATACGCATCAGTTTATAGGCCCTTCTCGACATCACGTACTTGCCGTGCAGTATGGCATAGTACTATGCCAAGAATAAAACAAAGTGCTCATGGCAAACCCATGAATTCTCTCACTGGTAGGCTAAGTAGCCTTCGATCCAGCAGCCTAGTCACCGGTCGAGTCCATTCTTCCCACGTTCAGGCTCAGAATGGCTTCTCACAGAAGCGTAAGCCACCTGCGCAAGCTCTGAGGGAAAGAAGTACCTTTTGCTCCAGTTCGATTCCTTCTTCGTATGATACGCCTTCACGCTCCGCCAAAAAATCACGTTGTCTGAAAACTGGTCTAGAATGAGGATGTGGCTGATCCAGCAGACCAGACGTCCTCGTTCAGGGCCTGAAGATGAGGGATCAGACAAAGAGGATACGATCAAGACCAACAACAAAAGACAATTCATGAAGGCTTTATTAAGGCTAGTACTCGTTGAGCTACGTAGGCTTGGAGTCAGACGCACCGAGATGAACGGAGCGAGTGTCATGTATGCCCTCAGTGAACCGACTCTGACAACGTAAGTTGAGCTAACACAACTAGTCCTAAATGCAGCGTGTCATTCAAAGATCTCAACAGGATACAAATTTTTCGATATTCGACAGAAACTAGTAACTTTGACGACAATAAAGCTCGACGTAGTGATCAGCACGGGCGGATCAATGCCAATACGCGCTCGCGCAAGACACCCATCCCAATGTGCCCGACACACGAACACCTCCGATGACAACTCAAAAATCGGGCCAAGGTCATGCAGTGACGCAAGCCCGAAGGTATCTTCAGAAATTACGCCACCCTCTGATGAGTTGAAGTCGAAGCGGAACACGAGATCGAAATTCTCCGCAGGCCACTCCTTCCGAAGGTGGTATGAGTCCGTCCCCGACTCTGGTGGGGTGAACACGTCGGGACGGCCAACCATTTCGTGTCGTATCAGAGCGTATATCCTCTCTGTGTCCTTCGGCGAGACTGGTAATAAAGTTGTACCACCTGACATTGTTTGTGAAAATGAGATGTATGACCTGAGGAGATCAACATACCTGCACGCGCTGATCGGCGTCTTCTGCAGTGAGCCGCTTCCAAAAACCCAATGCTCCTTCTGACATGCACGGGAGCAATATGTGGCGAAGGAACATCTTGCGCACTTTTTCATAACGGTAGGGCACGAGGCGCTGCTACTTGTTTTGCAAGGACACTGTCAAATTGATTGGTATCAGCCCTAGAGCGTGAGGTAATAGAAAACTCACATACAGTAGTATTTACGCAGAAACAATGCTTAGCTTCCGAGGAGTATCTATCGATCCAGTGTCCTTGAAGGGCGAACGCATAGAGAAACTCGCTATACATCGTTTCGACTTTGCCACCCCGCTGAAGTTCGTCACGTAGATGCATAGCCTCAACCTCACGTACAGATCTTCGTATGCGAGGAAGTCAAGAGCGGAATATCAGATACGAATGTAGCTGGGAAATCAGGACGGGGAAAACCACGTCCAACTCACTCTTGGCTGTATCCGACGAATTAAAAAAGTCGTTATGGTAAAGCCAGGGTTCAAGTCGAAAGAAACTCTCCATAAAATGATGGCAAGATCATATAGCCAACGCGGCTTCGGTGCAGCCGTGACGCGCTTCGTCGTAAGCCTACGTGCCAGGACGCAAAGCCATCGTAGGACGTTGTTGGCTATCATAGAGCGACGCGCGTCGTCACTCCTTCTGATCCGGAAGACCATACCCATCGTTGACTCGAGACGAGAAAGTTTTGTCTTCGACAAGCCCAAGTCCAGACTCTGAACAAGACATTGAACAGCCGCTCTCCCGACATCGGTTGATCGCTCCAGTATTGCCTCGTTCGGAGACAGGTGCGTCGAGTGATCTTCGCAGGATAGGGCGGCCACTACGAGAGCGCCGAGAGGCTCCGAAAGACTCTCATGCCGCATATCGGATGCCCATATCCACGTATCGCGAATGAGGAGTAGCAGATGATTGGGCGTGTAAAGCACCCGCGAAATCCGTGGTAAAGTGAACTAGCGAAGGAGCAGCAGCCATACATCGTGGACAAGCGCAGAGTATGACTATGGAAAATGTGTTCCCGTGAAGTCGTCTGGGATGCCCATGGAACGAAAGAGGAAGGAGATCCAATCGTCGAGAAAAGGGCAGAGAACGCAAAGACGATCCAACACGAATGCAAGTGGGGTTTCCTGCCCTAGCAAGTGGCCAAGGAGTGTCATTGTAGACAGCGAATTACGAGTTTCCGGTAGTTCTGTCCATCCATCGTCGACCCCGCAGCTTAAGGGCGGCAGAGTATGAAGGTGACGTTCCGATGGGCATGGTCTCTGGCAATGTACCGACATTATGAGCGCAGCATGTCTGAGCAAGCTCTGACGTGGCCGAAGCATCGCCAGCGAGAGATTTTGTCTATGCACCGGCGTCAATGTAAGGACGACGTGGCGCCACTCTTAGAGCTGACCTTGAGAGCATTAAAACGCTTCTGATGGGTTGAGAGGGACTGTGACATAGCAAACAAGAGCAGCGACGCCGGTAGGCGACGTGTGGAGCAGAGGAGAAATTTTTTCAAAGTAGAAATGCAAGGTGGAAGATGATTTTTAATCACGGCACCTCGGCATGACCATCAAGGGAAGATGTCAAGTCTTCGACTTGCTCCCATGTCACGAAGTGAGGCGTCCGCCTTCAACAATGTTCCTTTGAACGGTTATCAGGGCTGAGTAGACTACCCGCTGCTTCTCAATAGGACTGCAGTCTTGCTACGACACCGATAAGGTCTGTATCTCTGCAACGTGGATCGGGACGGAATACGTAGTCTTTAAGAAGAGAATAGGTTCTCAGCCTCACTAGCGTGTTTTTGGAACAGAAACTTCAAGACAACAATACAAGGCTGATAACAAAAACGGTTGTTGAGGCGAACCATCGTAATAATCGACGACTAGCCGCTTTACCAACTAGCCACCGGACTGATGGACGGTGGCAGCCGCCTCGTCCATAGACAAGACACGTGCCTTGGTCGACGTACACAGGTACAAAAGAAACGCAAGGCATTCAATGGAGTCTATGTCGCTTTTCCGCTCGACTCCGAACGAAAATGAGTATCAGAAAACATGTAAAAGAAACAGTCAAAACGATCCCAGTATCTCTCACAGCATACGGGCAAATGGGAAGTAACCAATTGTCCGCCTTCCCTCACTTTGGAGGTTCCTAGACGTAAAAAATAAGTCCCCCTACCATACCATACCTTTAATTAAGGTTGGACAAGAAATGTCGCATCGCATTAGATTCGGACAAGCTGCAAGAGCATTCATATCAGCTTCCTCCATTCGCCATCCGCCACCATCCTGCAGTGAGAGGGCTTTGACGACGAGTGATCTCAACGAGTTGGCATGCTGTCCTATAACTTGCATCCAAAAACGCCTCCCCATAGGGTACCTTCCGAACGACGGCTCATACGCGCTCGCGTCCCATGACAAGGAGATGTCCTGTATGGTATCGACGTACGAGGAAGCGTAATCAAGGAACGCGTCCCCGACGAGACTATTGTGCAGAGTGATGGCGCGGCAGTGGATGTTCTCCTCGGTGAGAGCATTCCAAAACGAATAAGCGATATCATGCATGTCGTCCAAATCAAGATTAACGACCCGACGCAGGAATGGTACTATAATGGGTACCACTTCAGGAGAGATCGTCAAGCCGTGCATACGCAAGGTATGTAGATGGCGCAAATGCATCTTGGGATCAAGTAGGGGGGTGCTGAATATCGCACCCAGAATGCTATCGGTGCATGGAGCCTGTGTGTACCCTTGAAAACGAGGCGCGAGGCGAAGGGCGAGCTCTCGCAGGTCAAGGTTCTCCGCCAAAAGGCGGCGGATTAGGCGCGTCGGGTCCTGTGTGAGGAACATAGTGACGTTAAGGCTCTGAAGACGACTGAAGACACAGAATTGGAGCGGAATGGCTAGAATCCTCGACCCCGTATAATTGGTGAAGTTAGCGACAGTGAGCTTGAGGCAGGTGCGAGCTGGTAGTCTTTCCATGAGGAGGCGGAGAGTCTTGTCATTCTTCGGCGTAGGCCCACTGGGTAAGTGCGCGTGGATGCTGCACGTAGATGTCAATTATACCGGAGACAGCACAGCACTTGATTTAATTCCCTTAGCTGTTGAAGGGAGGGAAAATTTGAAGCAGCACGCAGAAGGAGTCGCGATACCTTCGCGGCGCTGCGATCCGGCGCGTTGTATAGGTGCCCGATGAGTGGTTTCGAATAGTTTGATTGAATCATGAGAGAGATGTGCCGAACGTGGTTGCCCAACTCCGTTTGCCCTTCTGCGAGTGCAAGAAGGAAAGAGATATCGTGTGTCATTCCCACCCGTAGGTGCTGAAAGAGAAGGGATGTCGCTGCTCCAATTGCACTGGGTAAAGCGAGCCGAACGTTTTTCAAAGTTGGTCGATCTGAGTCGATCTGAGAACACATAAATGGGCTAGGATCTTTCGAGCACCAGGGACTAACACACGTATGACAATATCTTGTACCATAACTCAACGGAGACTCGTGAAGCCATCGCACCAGTTCGTGGAAGGAGGGAGATTGGCCTGTATTCCCACGGAATGCATGGATGGCACCATCACTCCGATAACTCCGACTAGACAACTTTCGTCCGCGCTGCAGTGCGATTCAAGTCCTTTCTCATCAAGGAAGATTGCTATTGAATTGTGCCGCACACTGTGACCCCTCCAATGATTGATTAATCAATGATCATTACTACCCAGGGCATCTGGACGCGCGTCTCGGCATCAAACGCACACCGCCGAGACCGATCCTTCTCTCATGCCCTCATTCTTGCGGTTATTCAATCGCCTCATTCTACTCTCATTCTCTCTCCTCGGTGTCTCTATCCTCGTACAGCGCTTTGAATTGATGCCTTCCTCTCTGCCTACGATACGCGCTAGCAACAAGGCCATCCTTTCCTCTCTCGCGTCTGGCAAAGTGGGCGATGATATCCCAACGGCGGTGTTCGTGGGAGGCACTGCTGGCATAGGGCGCGCCATGGCAGAGCGTCTGGCGGCGCATACAGATGGGAACGTGAACATCGTTATTCTCGGGAGGAACGAAGCTGCTGCGCGTCAAATCCTTGATTCGTTCCCCGTACCCTCTACGAAACCCCGGCGGGAGTTTATCAAAGTGGATGTATCTCAGGATGTTGCGGGACTCAGCTCTGTGACCTCTCAGCTTCCTTCGCCTATCGATTTCCTGGTGCTTACGCCAGGATATCTGGCGTTGGACGCGCGCACGGAGAATAAGGAGGGTATTGATAAGAAGTTGGCGGTGAACTATTATGGGCGGTGGAAGTTCATCTATGACTTGACAACGGCGGGGAAGATCCGTGAGGGAGGGAGGGTTCTGTCAGTCCTGGCCGCGGGCCATGGGTCGAATATTGGCCAGGAGACGGTGGAGGACCTTGGACTGAAGAAGCCGGGCGCATACAGCATTTCGAGGGTTGCTGGTCTTACACCGACCTACACTGATCTCGCGTTGAAGGTGCGTTCTTACTTTCCTTTCTCCCCGTGTTACTCATCCTTCGTTAGACGTTCTCGTCTCTGTATCCCAAGATCTCATTCACCCAAGCCTACCCCGGTGGTGTACGCACCAGTATCTTTGCCTCTTCCACCTCGCGTACGATCAGATGGGCTAGTCCGCTTCTCTATCTCGCGTACCCGTTCACGTTGAGCCCAGAGGAAAGCGCTGAGTATATGTGGGGCGGGTTGTTGTCCGTGGCAAAGGAGCCAGGTGCGCATAGGATTGGTAGCAAGGGTGAGGACTTGGGAAAGAAGAACTGGTATGGGACGGATGAGGAGGAAAAGCGTCTATGGGAGCATACGAAGGAGACGGTGGGCGTTAGGCTATAGTGTACACATATGATAGTGTCGCGTCGTGTATGCGTTATTGCTGGTCATCGTTGAACAAGCACCTGTGAAATCCTTACGAGTTATTGCACTCACGGACCTGTCGCCAGAACCCGGTCGAGTACATCGGGATTGAAGCTGCTGGCTGTCATTTGACGTTCTCGAGTACATTGAACACGGCATCACGCTCTGTTACACCATAAGCTCCGCAATAACTGTGCTCAAAATCTTGTCCTAGCAGTAGCCTTCATTATCGCCACGGCGGATGGACATCCGCCAGTCAGTAAACTTTCCATCGTTCAGCCTGAACTTGTGGGTATCCACATAAAGTAACGGGGAACAACTACCCCTTCTAGGGCCAACGAATTGAGCATGTTCAGGTTGCGCGGCAAAAGGAATGTATTGCAAGCAGCGTAAGGAATAAATGAGGCATAATGATAGAAGCTCGAGCGCTGCCTGAGCGCGGTGCGAAGGAGACTTGGCACGTAAACAAATCCGCGTGTGATAAGAAAGAGCGTGCCCCCGCCGACTGCGTGTGTCGCAGGTTGACGGAGAAGCGGAAGGAAATATGGGTATACATGGAAGTGCGGCTAGAAAGAGAATTAGCGCTCGGATTAACAACATAGCGAGGGATGGGGGGAATACCTTCAACGTTCATGACGCCAGAAGGAAGGAGAGTGCGAAGCTGGGCTATGCGATAACGCAATAGCCGTTGTTCGCTTGGAGAGGTGCGTCTGCGTCGATCGGTACGCAGAGCAAGGGGGAAGACGTCTCCTCGGAAGGAAACTGTGCGAGTAGCTGCGCGAGATCTAGCTCGGCGTCGGACGACGATAGTAGTGGCATAATGGTGAATGAGTCCATCACGAAGTGTAGCCGTGATGGCGTATGCCAAAGGAAAAGTCAGAGTTGTAAGATGTATGCGTCGTCGACGATGGCTAGCACGTTTGACGGTCGACGTCAAGGCTCGATGCTGGGAGGGAAGTTTTTGAGAGGCGAAGGAGCTACTGTTCCATGCATTCTCTGCGGAGTTTTATACATCCGTATTCAAGGAAATAACAATGGAAGGGAAGCCAAACAGCCATTGTTCGCCCAATAGGGAAGTATTTCCGTAGGTACGGACTTTTGACCTGAGACACTAGCCGTGCACTTCCCATCGATAAGGTGGGTATTTGTCTGCAAGCAAAGGCGCAAGCTGCGCTAGAAGAATTTAGGCGCAAATAATTCCACCAAAAAGGATTCGGGGTGTATTTGGCAAGGGAGGGACGATGACGTAATGTCTTTGTACACCGACTATTCAATATTGTCCCCCATTGTCCGCTTATCGTTCAATGCTTTTCTCAGCCTCATGTTTGGCTTCGGCCGAGGGAAGATTGGTTATAAAAGAGGAGCATTCGTGCTATAACCGCCACAATTCGCACTCCTCTAAGCCTTTGCGAAATTCAACCGTCAGGGTTGTCTTTTGCTTCACGTCAATCCGTATCGTCTCCTGCCCTATTTATCACCATTACCGCCTGGTCGCGCCTTTATGCGATGGACTCGTTTACCACCATTGAGTGGGGACCCGGATTCGACGTTGACGTCGCACTCTCCATGCCCGTGCCTGTGGACCAGGAGGTCCGCAATGGCACCGAAGGGTATAACTGTGTTATATCGTGAGACGCGAGTGGGTCTTTTTCTCTCTTTCGGTCGTGTTGATCGGCGCTGACGACGTTTTCCAGACCTGTCGTTCGCCTCCGACAAAAAATCCCTCTTATCCTCTTCACCGCGCGACACCCTTCCCCTACCTCCGCGACTTATTTAAGCCTCGCCTTGTTCTTATTTTTGACCGCGCAACAACCACCCTCCTAGCCGGCCTACATATACCTTTTTTCTTTTCGTTTCCTCCCGCTTTCTTATTTATGGACTTATTTCCTCCTTCGTCTTCCTCTTCGTGTTGTATATTTAGACATTCATCGGATGTCGTCGAGTTACGGATTACACTGTGCTCGACGAACGAAATTCAAGTGTACGATGTCGAAAATGATTTTGATCTTCACTACTTATGGCGGATGTGGGATTGATTGTGTGATGAGTCGTCCGAGTCATCGTCGCTGATATTGGAGATGCAGTCATCGACCGTGACATGTTTTGCAGAAACGATACGCCTAAAGTTCCAGTCTACGTATAACTCCGAATACGACGTCTCTTCTCCTCTCAAAGACGAAGCGAGCGACAAACGTCGCACGTCCTTTCAATACTAATAGCGAAGGAGAGGTGTCATTCTGGTCGCTAGGAGCGCCTTCCTGCCAATTCGGGGGGTCTTAGGCACGGATGAAGAGCCGAGAAAGGGGACTGCGCAGGACTTTGACTCATAGGTACTTGTCTATCGGTACAAGGCGGTGAAATGCACAAAAGCCAGCACGCTGCACGAGGGTGACCCGGATCCGGAAAATGCCGATATTTGTCAAGGATGCATCGTCACAATGGGCGGAGTCCAAAATCCCTTCTTTGCATACAACAATGGGCATGACGGCGGTTCATTGTTCTCGAGATATATACCTCATGGACATGAAAGAGCCCAATCTCCCTTCCCGTCCATACGAGTCCTTCCCGCGCGCAGCACTTTTCCTTTCATCTCCTACCTCTGGCCGCCATGCACGTAGAATTCCCTATCATATCCTTCATCTGCTGCCTTCTCGTCCTCGCGCCCCTTCCGTGGCATTGGCGGGCGGGCACTGTTCCGACCATCGCCATCACCTTCTGGATGTTTCTAGGAAATCTCATCAATGGTGTGGAAGCGATTGTATGGGCGGACAACGTTATCGTCAAGATCCCCGTCTGGTGTGATATTTGTGCGTCTTCTTTCAATTTCTAGTGCTTTTTCTGACCGCGTCTCCAGCGACAAAGATCAAGCTTGGGAGCAATCTCGCTCTACCAGCAGCGATCCTCTGCCTCTGCATCCAGCTTGAGCAAGTCTCATCCTCACGTCAGGTTCAGACGTCTCTGGCGGACAAACGGCGTCGACAGATGTGGAACTTCATACTATGCTTCATCCTTCCGATATTTTATATGGCCCTTCGTATGTTGCCGTCCTAGCTATTCCGCATTTGTGCTCATAGTGCCGTCCAGATTACGTCGTACAAGGTCATCGCTTCGATCTCGTCGAGGACTTCGGTTGTCACGTGTCTATCTACAATTCCGTCGCCTCCATTTTTGTCGTGTGGCTTCTGCCATTGGTGACCTCGCTCGCCGCGGGAGTCTACTCAGGTCAGCTCCCTCGTGCCACTATTTTCCTCCATCTTACATTTCTGAAGCTCTCGCGCTCCACCACTTTTGGATCCGCCGTATAACCTTTGCCCGTCATCTTCAGTCCAAGAACTCCGCTCTCACGTCTGGGCACTACTTCCGGCTCATGGCGATGTCTTTGGTCCAAACTTTCTGGTCACTGATCATCACCGTCATGAACATGTGGGCCTCCACGAAAGGTGGTTTGCGCCCGTGGATCAGCTGGGAGGATGTTCATTCCAATTTCGGACGTGTTGGTCAATTCCCCCAGATCCTCATTCCCGAGTTCACATACCGTCTCACCTACGCTCTGTGGTGGACTTTTCCCATATCTTCGATTTTGTTCTTCGCATTCTTTTCCTTCGGTCAAGAGGCTCTGAAAGAGTACTCGGCATGTATACATTGGTTTAACCGTGTCGTCTTGCGTCGCACGGAAGCTCCTCACAAGACGCCATGCATAGGCTTGTTACCATCGTAGTGAGTTGTCTATGTCTGACTACCTGCCTTATCTAACTGTCCTTTCCAGCGTTGCACGCGACGCGGATGTGGTAAAGCTACGCCCACTTCACGATTCAAAGCCCGACGTACCACCTACACCTACCGCGACTGCGGTTGACTCCGAATATTCATATCCCTCACCTGTCGGAAAAGATTTTCGTGATGAAGAAAGCCTATGTCCCTCTTACTACGGTTCTGAAACCGCAACTACCCTTACGTTTTCCTTTCGAGGGGAATCCCGAACCTTACCATCTATCACGCCGTCATCACGACCTATGTCATTTCCTTCGTTCTTTTCGCCATCCGACTCACGTTGATAACACTCTACGATTGCGCAGCTTGACGCTGATGCCTTGTCGCCTTGTAGCCTTCTGCATTACTCTTTTCTACGATCATTATTATCTATGTTTCAACATGTATTATTATTATTTAGGCAATGCAATCAATCGACGACGACTTGAACAATCTCTATCGATATCTGACGTCTTCACACAAACACACAAAGAAAGCAATGGATTGGGCATAGGAGTTTGGTCGAAAGCCGTTCCGGCATGCTTACTAAGTTACTTATATAATGACTGGTCTTGTTTGCGCAAGCTTTCTGTCTTTCACCATTGTTCCATTGTTCCTATTGTTCTCCGGATTAGATCTCGGCACAATATCTGTATAAAAAGACCACTTTGATTTCCTTCCGTCCATACTCACGGACTATTCCCACTTTTGAGCAAGCACACCGGCTGTCTAGCTCCCTCATCGTTCTCAGAACGCTCATCGTCAACATCAGACGTCCATCATTGCTATCCTCCACCATTTTATCTCGACTCAATGGACTCCTTTGAGACTGTTTTCATGCCGATGGAGGATTTATCCTGTACTCCCCACGTCGAGCTCGAGGGCGCGGCGCCGGTCCTCGTTGACGAAGACCGTGGTCCTGAACAAGACGCCTACGGGAACTTCTGCGTTATCTCATAGCCACGGTATGAACATGTTTTACGCCTGGTGTCAGCCCATTCTAAAGATTGCCTCAGAAGCCCGTCACATCGATCACACATCCTGTTTTTACATTTCGTTTTCCCCAATGCTTGTAGGTCGTTTTCTTTTACGGTCACTCCATGATACTGAATCCATATCAGGTTCTCCGCAGCACGAAGCCTGCTCAGTCTTCGTTGCTCCCCAAGCATCCTGCACGCGCCATTTCCTATCTTTATGCCAAACGTTTCCCACAAGACCGCGATGTCACCAATCTTTCTCTATCCTTCCTTTGGGCTGCACAATACCTTGTCTTATTCTTATTTTTATATATTGCCGGCTCTGTATGTACTACCATTTCTTATTTACATTGCCCTCTCGGTCTGGACCACCATTGCTCAATGCATGCTCCGTTCCCGTTCTCTCTCGAGTCTCATACCTGCATCCTCCGACCTCAAGAAAGGAAAGTAGATTTCAACGGTTGGTGTAACGGATAGTCCAGAACTATTCGACTCCAACGCAAGATGTTGGCATCCACGACATGCGAGGCGGCATTGAGGAGAGGAGTTGGCGTAAGCACACGTCTCGTCATGTTTATCGCGGTTAGCGCAATCGCGAAGACAAACCAACGCCATTATTCAAGGGACCGAACGTTATTGGATCGTCGGAATATTCCCCACATAAAAACTTGAAGGCGGGTATATACTCCGCCCAGGATATATCGTCGGAGAGCGCGTGTATCATACGGGGATATTCTCCAGGCCAAAGTTCTATCGATCGCGGAACCTGGGCAGCGGACAGGCACCCAGTCCGAGATTCCTGGCTCCAACCAAAAGAGAGAATGCGCAGGCGGATAATGGTACATTCATTCTTCAGTCTCTTTTCCGTGTATTAAAGACAGTAGGTAATGGCGTAGGTAATGGTACACGAGAAACAATGGGGATAGGATGATTGGTCGATGAGTGGATGAGTGGATGAGCATCGGACGCGTAGCGGAGGATGAAGGTAATGGAGAAGTGCAGGTGCAGCTACGACTGTGAGGCTAACACGCGGATGCGAATGTGGCGGCTACGCGACGGGTCAGACGCTTTCCCAGCGTGGCCTCAAAGAAACGAAAACTCACCAATACATTGATATTATCTGAACGGGCATGTCTCTGCGTGTTCACCGCCCCGGTATCCACAATGGCAGCATTGCGGTCCGTTCATGTTCACGGGTGTGGTCGAGACCGGACAGTGGTCGTGAGAGCAGATTGGTATTCGGAGAGAAGTCTCGGATGTAATGAGGAACGCGATTGCAGGCGTTGAAAAACACATTGTGGGTAGTGGCTTGAAAGAATCCGTGGTCGAGGTCGCGCCTTTTATCCTGCTCTCCCGTATGCGGCTAGCCTCTGAGATATAAACGCCATGAAGCAATCAATGGCAAGCGAACCGAGCGCCACAGCATGGCCCTGCACGAACGTTGTCACGACAGCCAACCTGATCGCACATTACCAATGACGAGAACAAAGGAAGTACGAGCGAATGAATCCCAAGCTCATTCATCTCGGCGTGTGGTATGTAATGAAGCCACCGAGAGCAGAACTCGGGACCAGAGATCCCAGCGCGTATCAAGGGATCCGCTGAAAGGACGACCCCAAAGGAGAAGAATGATTGAACCTGTACGTGGAGTTGAGATCTACGTAAATTGCATCACGAATTTAGCGCCTCAATCATGATACGTAGTTCTATACAATCGGAGTAGCCCATTCAAACGTCAATTAGGTACTAATCAGTGAAAGGTAGAACGACTTTATGTAGACTTAGCAAGTCTTCTGATATCTGACACCACTACCTGTAGTATACTTGTTGAAGCACGCTGTTTGACTCCGAACTCTCCGGCACCTGGCTACAGTTGTCATAAATCAACCTTGCGGGCAGGGCGTAGTCTAAACCAAACAAGGCAAGTTCAAGACGTCTGGAAAGCAACCAAGCTGTGCATCAAGTCTCGGAGGAAGGACCGCCACTACTGTCCTTACTCTCGAGCCTTTATTACCTCCTTAGGACTAGTGTGTATTCGATGCCGAATCCCAAAAGTCCTGCCACGGGAAACTCTCGTGAACCAGATCCGAATCAACGTGCTGAGGTGCTCGCGCGCCAAAGGCGTTGAAAAAGAACCTCCTTGTCCGTCCCGGGACGCGGAAGTCAGTAAGCACCGCTGAAGGAGAAGCAGTGTCGATGGGAACGACGTCATTCGCGAAAAAGTATAACTCACGCGCGAATCCAATTCAGTTTGGGCGACGCCACCATCGTGTACTACGGCAGTCGCGTTGATCCTATTTCAATGCGGACGAAGTGAATCACAATGCAGTAGATTGACGGATATACGTGTGCATGCCATCACGGGAAGATGTAGGAGGGTGGTCATATGATTCGGTGCACACCTCGGCGTACGAAGCCCTAGTAGATGATGGTGGAACGCGGTATGATCTGACGTCGTTCGGGCACCGAGCAGATGATTATTTTCATCACGGACCACCATAAGGCGGTTTGCTGTCCTCCATACTTAGATGGGGTTGTAAAAGTCCATGGGACGTACATAACCAGAAATAACGCACTGTCGATCAGTATTATCGATGAGAGGTTTCTTGCCGAAACCCGAATGGCAGCCGTAATGTTGATATACGCGCGATGATTCCTAGACGACCTATTGATGTAGTATATCGAAGCTGAAACGTGACCGTACTGACTGTGGCGTAGCCAACGCTTCGGAACGGATTCTCGAAATCAATGGGACGAGATGGCAACTTGTAGCCGCGTGCTGGAACACGACCAGACTCCAGTCCAAGCACTGTCAATGAATGGAATCTCGAAGAGAGGGGAGCATCGCGGCGGTCGAGAGCAGGACTCGTTGCTCTGATGTGCAGCAGTGCGAGTGGCCTGGAATTTCCGACTATGCAGTGTCCAGAGCAGGGACCGATGATCTCCTACCAGAGAGAGAGACAGGAATATAAAGCGGTCGTCGTCGGCCCGGAAGGACATGTTACTCATACACATGAATAGCGCTTCCTAGAGCGATGGCGCCTAGCGCATAAGGTCTGACCTCTCAGATAGCTTGTAGCATGGGGGTGGTGGTGAAAACGGCGTACGGTCCCGAGATGGCTCTGCCGGTTCCGCATGCATTGTCAGGCAAGTATACAGCATCTGCACCATGTAACGAGTGTGGTAAAGGTTCCGTCCTTGTTCATACGGTCGCTTACCACGTCTAGCACACGGTTCAGGACAACGAAATCATGTCTTGCTGCATACTTTCAGTAACCCTTATGTCATCTTTTCTCACGCTTCTGCAAACCACCACCATCAATAAAGCCCAGTCACCTTTGGACGCGTTGATTTCGTTCCCATTCTGCTCACCCCGGGAGTCTGGTACATTCCCACCAAATAACTCCAGCATTTCGTCCACGAGATTGTGTTACCCTCTCGTAGTACATCGCATTCCACAAATCTACGGTTGAACTTGTTCATTTCGCTGTGTCGATTATACTGAGGCCTGTTTCGAAGCCGTTCGGCCACATTTCCTCATCTGCTGTACTCTTATCACTGGCCTTGATCCGACTCCTCATATCAAAGACGTGCACCAGACGTTGGTAGAGCGGTTAGCCGTCAGTATAGTTCGCCGTCGTCACCAAAATCTATTCTGAACCCTCCTGAATGGAACAGGGCTTTCCTAGCCCCCTCCGAGTCCAGTACACACGTCTCGGGAGATCCTCTCCCTACGGAATTGGCACTGCTAGTCCTACGCTAGCAAACGTTTTGCTCTGAAGCTATTGACGGCGTTTTTCTGGAACGGTTTTGCCTAGCGCCTCAGTTCAAGCACGGTCCTGACTGCTGACTGGTAAACCCAATGCTCCCGTCAAAAGCATTGCAGGTCCACCATCGCGCGGCCTCAGTCGCCTCTCAACGCGTCCGTTCTGCTCAACGGGAGTCTGAAATCGTCTTTCGAAGCATCTCTGACGTCCCGACTGCCTTTCTTCCACAAGAAACCCTCAGCGCCGCTCGTACATCGATCGCATCCCAGGCTTCTCCCGAAATCTATGGTCGCATTGCACTGAGAAGCCTACGTAGGTCATCGGATACTGAGTCGGGTTACTTTACAACAAGAAGTCCCATTGTTTTCAAGCTCAAAGCTGTTTTCAGCGGGGTCACTAGTATTTTGGAAGTGGCTGACTACAGGGTGATTCGAGAAGCCTCAGTTCAGACCGCGTATCTCTAGAACGCATGTCTCGATGGGGTACTCGTAGCCTACTGGCTACTGTGTTCACGGGCTGTCCGATTCTCTTTAGGAGTTTATTTTAGACTCTGGTCTCATGCGTCTGGCTGATGGTAGTATGTGCATTGATCTTTTTTCACCCTATTCATACCCGAATTAGAGTTACTAGTATGTCGCGGTGATAAATGTAGGTGTTGGCTACACTTTTTGGTTGAATCCCTCAGAGAACCAACGGTCATCGGGGAGTAGATTCCTTCCCTACCGCAGACAGATTGTCAAATGGTCTGTACCGCACTGTATCTGCTCTTGGGCGTTTGCGTTTTTTTATTGCGGGAATTTGAAGAACGTTGACTGCGAAGGCCACTATGCTCTCCTTCTCAACATGGTTGACTTCTATGTCTTCAGATGAAGCGGGGTCGTTTGGTCAAGCGGATAAACCACATATTTACAAGACACGCCTTTTTGTAGTCCATGTCACATTGTCGTCGCGCCGTCATCCTTGGGGACTCGGAGGCTTATCACGCAGTTGAAGCATCATACTCTATGAAAGGACTTTTAATGAACGTACATCGTGGCTAGCTGGTAAACTGGCTACCCCTCGATCTGCTGCCGGTATGATTTTTTGCTGCCTTTTATTCGAGTAACGTTAATGAGCCGCTGACCCGGCCTTCGATGCAATAGTCCATCTGGTGGTGGCGATGAAAAAGGACTTGACGCCGCATATCGTTCGAACAGACGTTTCTCTCCGTGCTGAGGGCATTTTCATCCGAGTGCAGCTTTGTAGCAAAGGCTGTCAGTGTAAATGTCGCGACCGGCATGACGCGCTGTCTGCAGTCAAGATGTTCTCACGCCGTGACAGTGCTTTTATCGCTGTCCATACGTACCTCAAAGCTTATTTACAGTATGACTCGGGAGTATTAGGGCATCGGGCCGATGACGACGCGAGTCTCGGCTTAGCCCGTCGTCTTCCCAATGTTCCTCCTACTTGCGTCTCTTCAATCCCTGCTCAGCGTCTCCATCCTCATCCAGGTCTTCGAACTAATACCTTCCTCGATACGCCAAGCAACAAGACCATCCTTCCCTCTCTGGCGGGCGCAGAGTTTGTGGGAGGCACCTCGGGCGCGCCATGGCCGAGCATCCTGTAGCGCATACAGATGGGAATGTTCTTCTCGGACGGACGAAGTCCATGCTCGCCATATCCTTGATTCGTTCCCCATACCCTCTACGAAACACCCGGCGGAATTTTATCAAAGTGGATATATCCGAGGACGTTGCGGGTCTCAGCTCTGTGACATTGCGGCCTCCGTCACCGTGCTCACGCCTGGATATCTGGCGTTGGACGTGCGCAAAGAGGGGATTGATAACAATGATAAGAAGATGGCTGTGAGCTACTATGGGCGGTGGAGGACTGACGACAGCGGGGACGATGCGCCGCAACGGCGGGAAGGTTTTGTCGGTCTTGTCGGCGGGAAGGAGAGGACGGATTATCTGGGAGTGAAGAAGCCTGGAGCGCACACTATGCTGAGGGTCGCTACACTCACGGCGACCTACACCGGTCTAGCGATCAAGGTGTGTTCCCATCTCCTCTCCTCTACGCCGATGTGAACTCCTTGCCCGATGCTCTCCACTCTCCACCCCAAGCTTACACATGCCCGGTCCTTGCCCGCACCACCATCTTCTCTTCGTCCACCTCGCGCGATCCAATAGGTGAGTCCTCTCCTCTATCTCACGTACCCTTCTCGTCTCGCCCGGAAGAGTGCGCCGAGTGCATGTGGGGTGGGTTACTCTCCGCGGCGAAGGATTGCATTGGATTGGCAGCAAGGGCGAGAATCTGGGGAAGAAGAACAGGTACGGTGCGGAAGAGGAGGAAAGACGTCTGTGGGAGCACACGAAGGAGACGGTGGGCGTGAAGTCCTGATGTCAGGTTTGTCCTCGTGGATGAATACACGCTCCTCTCCAATGGGCGTGTTTGTAGAAGTGAATTGGTCATCACGGAGTTTGTTTCGAAAAACGAAATGTACCAGCTATTCAATTAGTCTACTAACCGATGGGCTACGTAGGCTTGAACGAGATGCCCAAAGTCTATCTCAAGCGCAACTTTTTGAACAACGTATGTCCAAAAGGTTTATCGCTCCGCCTTGAGTCGGTTTCCCCGGGGCCTAGTTCGAGGCTGTCTGGTACACCAGAATAGTGAGGGTGTTGTTTTTTGAGTGGCTTGACCTATACATGTGTTCGACTCGTGCTAGCCATGCCCCCCTCATAAGGCGTCCATCCGCCATGTCTTGCTACCAAGGCTTGTACTAGACCTACATACATGGCGGCTCCTTGGCAAAGTAGTTCGCCGTCGTCCTCCAAATGCGCACAGATTTTACTTTTGGGGTTCAGAGCTCCTATTCGCTCGTAACCTAAAGACATGTCCATCACTCGCGCATTTCTCACGGGCCCTCCTGGTCCAGGGGATGGCCCCGTATGAGGTGTATAGACGGAATTTTCTAAACCCGGGTTTGTACGACTTTGGAACGTAGACTCTATGTTGCATTCTCGGAATGTCGTGGAACAACGGCACCGCTGATTGTACATCAAATCGCCCTCGACTGCCAATTTTTGATCGCCGTCGAACCTCTCAAGGATCCATCGAGTGCTGGACAGGTACAAGTCAGCCCGGTTCCCTTGATATGTACCGTAGGCAGATAGCTCAGCGTCTGTACTGCAATTTGTCGCCGATTCGAAAGTTTTGCTTGTGCGAAGAGATATAGGTACAGACTGCTTACTTTACTATTGTCAGTCACCGATGTAGATCTTACGGCTAGGACTAATCTAACGAAGTGTGGTCGTCTGGTCCAGCAGATAAACTACACATCCACAGGAACACATCATAGTTTTTGCACTTGTGGCGTCCTCTCAAAGTTCTGGTCACCCTACACGTGGCTAGTGCCGTCAATGCTTATCCGGCTTCTCAAGGTCGTGATTTTTCGTACGCGAGGTTGGTGTCTTCCCGATTTCCTCGATGGGAGCTAACGTAGAGATTCGGAGACGCGCCCTACTATCTACTAGGTGCGTCTCGGCATCTCTATCTACATCCAACACTTCGAATTGATGCCTGCCTACGCCACACATCAGCGACAATGCCATCCTTTCCGCTATCGCGTGCGCCACTTGTTCGCTGATGAATATCCCAAGTTACTATCCAGCCATGACGCTCATGTTATACGCATTATTACGGGGTTCCAGGCCGCCTGGCGAAATGGCATCGCGTCTGACTACGAGGATGTGATCAGGAGATTGCAGGTTCGACCCCTGCGGTGGTCAATGTGTTGTGCCAATCTTTTGCGAACAGAACCAAGGAGTGTGGCGTCGACCGACTTCACTAGTGCAAGATGTCTACGCCGCGCTACTGTTGATCTCTCGACTCCGTGGCCAACCTTCTCCCCAGCGATCATTAATTGAGGTTGGTGATTTTCCTACTTGATAATGAGCGCAAATGGTCGGCCGGATGCCGATAACATTTTAAAGCAGTGCTGCTATGCCTGTATAAACCAACTCGTTATCCCCTAGCCGGCCATTTGGCCGCCTTTTTTATCATTTTGTCAAATGACTTGGTAATTGAATGTGAGCTAAGCCTGCGAGGCACGAGCAGGTCGAGCGTAAGATAAGGTAGCAAGCAGATCGAGGCTCACATATGAGAGCCCATCGATTCCACGTGGCGGTGATGCCCCACACAGGAATCGATGGGGAACGCGTTCGATCATTTTCTCTCGAGCGCGTTCATCATCCTGAGCCTCGAGCCTCCCGTCTCTCCCGTAAATTTTCGTCTCCCGCCCGCCTCCCTCTTTTGTTCCGCCACGCTTGGTTGTCCCGGGTTTCCCTCCCGCGTATGGGGTTTCCTGGTTCATCCTGGTGTCAGGAGTTCGACCTTTGCACCGACCAGATGTTGACCTCCCGGTCATGATGGGTCGGGCCGCCTCCCAGGCGCGTGGAGGCCGCCGCGAAGCGGCGGGTCGTTCTCCTTCCCAACCACTCAAAGGAAGTATCACTCACGATGGTTTTAAGATACAAATACTCATGCACTACGGATGACTATGTGGCATGATGGCTCAGCAAGCTTATCGAATGACAGGTCTCACCGCATTTCCTTGCTTTGCTGCGCCTGAGATCTCAGAAAGCACGTCTGGATGGAGCACATGTAGCCTACCGGCTACTAGGCTCATGTGGTTGTCCGATCCTCTGCAAGAGTTCATTTTGGTCCATGCTACACACTGGTCTGGAACTTGCGCATTTCTCACGGGCGTCTGGCTGAAGGTATGTGCATTGATCTTTTTTCACCGTGTTCATACCCGAATTAAAATCATGTCACGGTGATAAATGTAGGTGTTGTCCAAGCTCTTTGGTCGAATACCTCACGGGACCAACGGTCGTCGGCGAGTAGATTCCTTTCCTACCGCAGACAGATTGTCAAATGGTCTGTACCGCACTGAGTCTGCTTTTGGGCGTTTACGTTTTGCCATCAACGTTTCTAGGTAGAGTCTGCCTACTGAGGCCCCTACGCTCTCCAACTACTTGGCGTGGTTGACTTCTATGTCTTCCGATGAAGCGGGGTTGTTCGGTCAAGCGGATAAACCGCATTGTAGTCCAGTTCACATCGTCGGCGCGCGTTGAGGTCTCTCGTCATCTTTGGGGCACTGGCCGGCTCGGAGGCATATCATCGCGTCTTCAAGCTGATAAAGCATCATAGTACTTGATGCAAGGACTGTTGATGAACCTCCATCGTGGCTAGCTGGTAAAGCGGCTAGTCATCGATAGCCGTCGGTGGAATAATTTTTCGCGGCCTTTTAATCAAGTAACGTTAATGCTGCTGACAGCCGCTCTTCGGCCTTCAATGCAAGAGTTCATCTGGTGGTGACAAGGAAAAGGGACTTGACACCGCATATCGTTCAAACAGACGTCCCTCTCCGTAGTATGCCACAATTTCTATCCGCGTGCTGCTTTGTAGCAAAGGCTCACATATAACATTCGCATCTCAGTGCCACCACCACGATCATCTGCGCAGCCTCAGTCACTTTTTCGTTCCCGTTCTGCTCACCCGGGAGTTTGGTACATTCCGACCAACGCACTCCTCACGTCTAGAAATCATCTACAGTTCAAGTTCATTTCGCTGTGTCTCATTCCCAGTCATTGTATTCCCAAGTAGATTATAGTCCGAAGCCTGCTGTACTTTTATCGGCCAGGTCGTCATATTCAAGACGTGCACGAAAGGCTTGTTGGTAGCATCATCATACTTGGCAAAATCTGTTCCCCAAACAACCTGAGACCGTCAATGAACCCTTGGGAATCTTGATAGACTGGTAAGTACTGAGTTGGTTTCAACGACTCTATCTGCATTGTGACTTGCATAAAGCCTATGTTCATGCCGGCTCGTTGGTAGAGCGGTTAGCCGTCGGTAACGATGCTCTTTGACAAATCTTTTTCCAAAACAATTGCTTGGAAGTCTCCGGTACACACGTCTTGATGGAGCTGACACATGTAATGTATTAGCTACTACGCTCCTTTACGCTGAAGTATGTTTTGGTCCTCGCCGCGCAACTTTGTCTTGACCTTCTCCATTTCTCGCGGTGCGTTGATCTTTTCCTTGACCCTGCTTGTACCTTACCCGAATCTAAAAGCAGTTCGGTCGATTCCTTCCGAGTCCTAGGTTCCTTACATTGTCCTTGGCACTGTGAAAGCACATCAGCTTCCGCAGACAGATAGTCCAAGAGTCAGTACTGCGATTTAGTGTGAATGCTTGTTTTTCTTGTTTGTCCACACGGTGACTGGAGTCATGGACACGGATTTTTCTCGAAGGCTGGCAAGATAAAAGCCTTCTCATACTGGAGACAGTTTGTCAAAGGGTCTGTACTACTCCATGTGCCGTTATCTGCGTCATATTTTTTCGGAATGTGAGGAACGTGTGTCCAGCTATACTAGGTACAGTCTGCGTTCTGAGGATGCTACGATGCTTTCTGTTGATGTGGGTGACTTGTAGATATTCGAACAATGAAGTGGGGTTGTTTGCTCCGGATAGTATAATCGATTCCCGAAGAAAATACTTTTTGTAGGTCACCTCTCGTCATCTGTGGTGCATTCATTACGAGCCTTCAGTAGCACAATCATACTCAATGCACGACATAACATCGTGGCTCGCTGGTCAAGCGGCTAGTCGTTGACTCGATGCTAGAAGTCATGATTTTTTTAGGACTTGTACTGTAGTGTTTCGACCTTAACTTCACAGCCTGTGACCCATTATGGTCTGAAGTTACAGCGAACAGCTTCACAGACCCTTAAATTGCCTTTTTTGGACAGTTCCGCTTATAGCGGGACCTGAAATTTCCTTATTTGGAGGCTCGTGCCTGACCAAAGTGGTCCGTGACCCGTTATGATGTATATATAGCTTCACTTCAAAGACCCCCGTGACCCGTTATGTGAATTTGCGGTCGAAACACTACAGTATTACTATGTCACTACAAGTAATTGGATCTGCCGACGCTTATCGTATTCAAGTAATCAAATGTCGCTGAGCCGTTCTCTTACGGGACGAGTCGACTGGTGGTGGCGATAAAAAGGGACTGGCGGAAAATATTGTTAACGATTCGAGTAGTTATTTGAGTTGTTCGGTAGTAAAGACCCGACTAGAAAGCTGTCGCAGCGCGTATCAAAAGAAACGACAACAGATAAAAGAGAACCAGAGGACGTCGTGGGAGGTATGACGCGGCCGGCACGACGAGTTGTCGGCATGATGTTCCCACGGCGATACAGTGCTTCTAGCCTGTTGCCTCTCTCCCATGCGGACCCTTGGGGACGTTCGCCAAAGCTATTCAACATAGTATGGCTCGCGATCGGTCCAATGACGTGGAGACAGTCTCAGCATAGCCCGTCGCGTCCCTAGACCCCTCCCTTCGTCTTGCTAATCGCCTCATTCTGCTCTCATTCTGCTCTCATTCTTTCTCCTCGGCATCTCGATCCTCACCCCGCACTTTGGATCGACGCCTTTCTCTCTGCCTACGATTCAGGATTTCCTTCCTTCTATGGGCCCTCTTATGGGCGGTAAAATTGGTGTAGATGTACCAACGGCGGTGTTCGTGGGAGGCACTGCCCGGAATAGAGCGCGCTATGGCAGAGCGTCTCGCGGCGCATTGTGAATATCGGGAACGAAGTTGCTGCACGTCAAATCCTTGGCTATGTCCCCATACTCTTGACCAAACCCCGGCGGTGTTCATCAAAGTTCCTCCTCCACTTTGCGCGCATACAATGGCCTCCTCTACCTCACATACTCGTTCTTGTCTAGCCCCGGAAGAGTGCGCACGTGGGGCGGCTTACTCGGCGTTAAGGATCCGGGTGCGTTGGTAGCAAAAGGCGAGATTCTCGGGAAGGAGGACTGGTACGGTACAGAGGAGGAGGAAAAACGTCGGTGGGAGCATACGAAGGAGGCGGTGGGCGTCAAGTCTTGATGTTACGTCTTCATTAATAACTTTGCGCTCAATACCGGCGCTTTCCACTCTGCGTATTCGTGCAAGTGTCCGTTTATGGCATCACCAGCGTTGGTCCGAAAAAGAGGTCAATCATCGGGCTTACCTGTACAAGACTAGTAACCGTTGAGCTACGTAGACTTAATTTGGAAGACATACCTGAAGTTCCTACTCAACGGCCAATTTGTGAGCAGCCTCTGTCCACTCAACAGTCTATGGCTCGGCCTCACGTCGGTTATCCCAGTGTCTCGTTTGAGGCTGTCTGGTTTACCGGATCAATCACTATACCGTGAACAAAGAGAGTGTATTTTTGGTGGTCTTGACCTCACAATTCGTGTAAGCCATGCAGTGGTTGAAGCCCTCCTTTGAATGAGGCGTCCATCCACTGGCACCGGCTCTTGCTAGCCTATCAAGGCTTGTACTAAACCTATATACATGGCGGCTCCTTGGTAGACCAGTTAGTCATCATCCCGTTGAAGAGTGATGATGTTTTCCCTTCCTTTTTAGTCAGAGCTCCACTGGACCTCTGGCCTCGTATTCCAAAGACATGTCCATCACTCGCGCATTTCTCATGGGCCCTGCTGATATAGGGGATGGCCCCGTATCAAGTGCATCGATAGGTTTTTTCACCCAACTTTGTGTCCACTTCGGAACTCGCAGGTCGCGGTGATGGTACGACGCACGTCCACGGTTGTACGTTGAATCGCCCTCGGCTGGAAGCAAATACCGACATTGGCACCCAGCCGTCGAACATCACAAATATCCATCGAGTGCTGTAAAGGTTATAAGTCAGCCCGGTTCCCTTGATACCACATGCAGATAGCCGAAGCGTCTGTACTGCAATCATTAGTTCAGAAGTCAAGACTTTTGTTTGTGCGAGGAGCTATATATAAAGTTTTTACGCACCAATTGGTCTTTCAATCAACTTTGATCTTGTGCTTCCATTCTGGTACGTGGCCGTCTGGTCAAGCAGATAAACCACGTAGAGTATCTGAGGCAATGCAATCTTTTTTTGCACGTGTGGCGGCGTCCTCCCAAAGTTCTCCGATTCGTCTTCTGTTCCCTGGCTAGTTAGGATACTGGCTAGCCGTCAATACTTGTGACCCTCGACGCCGTGATTTTCTTGCAAGCGAGGTTGGTGTCTTCTCGGTTTCCTCGGTGAGAGCTGACTGAGACTTGAACTGATGTCTGCCTATGCTACACGACAGCAACAAGGCGATCTCGACCGGCGTGTATCGAACATTGCCATCTGTCGCTAATCTCCTTTCAGGGTAGATACAAAAGCCATACCGCCACGTTTCAAGGCCGCCTGGCGAAATGGCATCGCGTCTGACTACGAGTAGGTTGATCAGGAGATTGCAGGTTCGACCCCTGCGGTGGTCAATAGATTGCTCATCCTGTTGTTTTGACAGGAATTCGTTGTTCCTTTTACTACACGTACCCCTCAGCCCGCGCAGTGACTAATCGTGAGCGCCGCTGCGCTAAGACCGAGTAAGAGCATCAAGAAGCAATGGCTGGATAGTGGATAGATGTGAATGCAATCCTTCACGAGGAACAGACGGCATTGGTAGGGTTCATGAACATCCCTCATCAAACTGAGAAAGCAAGCCTCTTTGCACTGGATAAGACCCAAAAGGGTCCCAATAACTAGACCTAATATGAAGTCTCGTACTTGTTGAGCTACACCTTGGCCAACTGAAGTTGTTGAGGGCGGTTTCTCCGGCAAATTCCTTTTCATGAACAAAATGATTAACCATCTGTACTAGCAACTTTGAGTTGACAGCGACAAACTGTTTCAAGTTTGACGATCTGTCCGCATAACACTTTCTATCTAAGTAGACTTACCGGGAGAAGAAGAAAAAAGTTGGCGAAAAGTAGAACTGAATGAAGATTTATCCGCTTGACCAGACGACCTCAAGAGTCAAGTGAGAAATTGTACATCAGGATCAGTGACATAGCCGAGGAACAGACCTTGTATCGGCCGTGCCGCTTCAAGTCAAAACACAGGAGGCATCATGGTCCTCAAAAGGAACTAGTTGCATACCACTCGGATAGTGGAAGGATTACAGCCCGTCGCGAAAGCGAGGACGTACAAAGCCTAACATAGATGAGAAAAAACATCCCACATGCGTATCAAAGAACGCCTATTCTTTGCGGCGGAGACCTCCATTTGATCTGTCACCTTCACCGTGAGAGGTTTGTTCTCCTATACATCCCGCGCGTCAGTGTGTAGCCATCCGCCACCAAGTCGAATAGCAGCACTAGTGGTAACACTTCACATCCTCGTCGTTTTCTACCGTCTTCGTGGCTTCCAAAGTCAAACAGGTACGGCGTAGAGAAGAGAGCGACTCGGGCAGCCTCATGCTAAACCGTCTCACCCGCTCAATCGGGCTGGACGTTGGACCCCGAGTTGGCTTGTCTCCTTAGTCTTACCAGCGGAGAAGACAGTGGCAGGAGCTCCAGGACAGAGAGACGGAGAAGGCATTTGAAACACAGGGAACCTGCGGAAACAAACAAAAGGAGAGCACGACATGCATACTAGATCGCATTCATCCGGATTGGGCAAGTACACGGTTGGCTTCTTCCCACCATGTCCACCAGCTTCAGCACGAATTCTCTTCTGCAGTGACGACTCGACAATCTTTGGAGGCGGACGGAATCAGGCCTCTCTTGGGTCCCAAGCAAGAAAGTGGGTTTTCTTCGCCTGGGGTTGTGTGAGTTGCTATCCCGCGCTCGCTTCAAAATTTTTGTAAGCTCATTCGGGGCTACAGTTTGTGTATTCGTCAATGTATGGCACCGCAGCTTTTCATCCGGGAAGAGAAGAGGGGGTGCGTATTATCGTTCTGTCCCTCAGCTTTTCAGTATATCCGATTCGTACAGTTCTTTCCTCAATTCCTTTACCTCGACGCCTCCCCGCCAAAGGAAACTGTGACGACTTACGAAGAGGTTCGAGATCTGGATTGGACTTTTTCGCGGTAAGCTTGATCATACGTTATCTGAATCGTTCTCTCGCGCTCGGTGCAAGCGCTTGCTCGCATCGCCAGCTTGTTACTGCTAGTAAGGAATTTGGTTCTGCCACACCACATGTTGATTGTCCTATCTTCTTCCCTGGACAAGTGCGCGGAAGTCGTAGGGACTGACCGCATCTTCTATCGTCATCGTCCTCTTCCCTGACAGCCGCTTCTCCTCACCCAGAATGTTATGCTCGTATACCGTGTCGTGGAAAACTCGTGCCATTGATCCCGATTTCGATCTCACATGGACGGTTCGGGACGCGACTTGTACGTTATGGCTTCGTACGACATCCTTTAGTTACCTAATCTCTGTAGGTATCACCGCTGCGCTTCCTATGATTGGATTATCGACAGTCCTTTGCTCGGGATGTCTCTTACTCTTGATAGCACCTACCGGCTGAAATATCTGACGGTGCTTGGGTTTACGGACGTCCTGGCGACTCCTTTCTACGAGTTACAGTGCCTGAACAGTGATTGAATTACGGTGAGCATTGGACAACGTTCATGTTGGCGTTGACATACTCGGCGAGTCGAGTCGAGTCGATTGTACGTGGCGGGACAGACTGTTCAGTGTTAGCTTGATAGTAAGACACTGAAGAGAGGGACTCATACATTACAAGAGCACCAAAACTGGGTTGCTTAGTACGTGCTCTGATTTCGAAGCATGCCGTTTCTAACTATGAGTAGGGACCGATACGGGCCCAGGACTTCCTGTTGTTCATGACCCAATGTTGTTCATAACCCAATGTTTTGTCAATAGCCCATGATTTTGCCTAGTGCAGCGTACAAGTGAATTGTCACCAAAACGATTTCTCACGCTGCAACCACCGCCACCGCGAGTCCCTTTCCCTCATCCGGTAATCTGGTAAATACTAAACTCCGACCAAAGCTTGTCCCGTCCTTCCGTCTACACCGATCCCTTACCCTCGTTTCGGAAACTTACTTATGGTTGAGGTACATCTCAAACATCGAAGCCTGTGTAGCTCATTGGATACTCGGCTCGTTCAATGACAATGACTTCCCTTTTTGTCTTCCTCATATCTTGGTGTTAGCCTTCGGAAGTCGCAGGTACTTGGGTCTAGCTTGTGGCCGTCTGGTACACCGGATCCGCCACATTCTTCCAGTGTCAGAAGTTGCATTTTTTATTGGTCTGGATGTACGCGTTTTTGGAGGTGGCTGATCGCGCAAGAAGCCTACATAGTTTTCCTTGAAGCCTTAAGGGTTGGAATGAACTCGTGTGAATGGTAGAGGTCTTGTAATGCAGACGAGTCTCCGGTATGATGGAGCACACGTAGCCTACCGGCGACTGTACTCGTGTTCCAACGTCCGTCATACTTTTGGTCCTCGCCGTGCTCTCGTCTTGAATTTCCGCATTGAAGTTCCGCATTTATCATAGTAGTCTTGAGCTTGTTCTCATTTCGCCCTGGAATTTGAAAGTTGGGTCTACGTGATTCGCAGACAGACTGATCGTCAAAGGGTCTGCACCACAATCGCCGCTGTAATCTCGGCATTTGTTTTAGTTTACCGACCGAAGTGCGATCAAGAAAGACTTTGTTTAGCAGCAGGCTGCCTGTTACGTTCATGAGATCTTTGATTTTGTAGTGTCAATCCTTTGAGTGTGAAGCGTGGTTGTCTGGTCAAGCGGATGAACATGGATGGATACCAGTGATCAAGGGTATCGTTTTGGTACTCCAAGTTGCATCGTGGTCGCATAGGCCTTTCTCTGATGTCTCCTGTTACTCGAGGTGGACGAGGCTCAAGTCATTTCATGAGTTCACGATGGAAGGACCTTTGGTAGATCTATATCGTGGCTAGCTGGTAAAGCGGCTAGTCGTCGATGCATTTTGCTCGGACTTGTTTTGTTAAGTGTGGACGATGGTCTTGGGTGGAACTGCGCTGAATGCCATCACCAGTATGTAAGCGCTTCGTACTCGGTAGAAAAAGGCCGCACTAGAGACTAGTCGCAGCCGAGCCAGGAAAGCAGACACAAGTATAGAGATGCATTTATGACGGTGTATACGTCAAGTGGAATGACGCGGCCGCCACGACGAAATGTGGGCACTCGCGTCATTACTGCAGTGTGTTTTCAATTGTGTCCCCGCGTGCATCAACGACGTTCTTCTCAGAGAGTATGACTAAAACGTATTAAGCGATCGGGCCGATGACGAGCTCAGAGCCGCGTGTGCGTCTTGGCGTCTTCCATGCTCCAATGTCTTTCAGCCCAATGCCCTTCTACTTGCGCCTCTCTTCCTCTCATGTTCTCTCTCCTCGGCACTCTCATAAAGCACTTTGACTTGATGCCTCTCTCTCTGCCGACGATACGCGCCAGCAATAAAGCGATCCTTTCTTCTCTCACGTCTGGAAAAGTGGGCGCAGATGTACTAACGGCTGTGTTTTGTGGGAGGCACTTCGGGTAGTATCGGACGCGCTATGGCCGAGCGTCTCGCAGCGCATATCAACACAAATTGTCTGCAGTGACAAACGCGTCGGCGACTCGACAATCTTGGGCGGCGGACGGAATCCGGCCTCTCTTGGATCCCACGCAAAGAAGTGCGTTTTCTTCGTTGATTGATTTTTGTGTGAGTCGCCATCCTGCGCGCCCCGCTTCAACTTTGTAAGTTCCTTCGGGGCTGCAGTTTCTGAATTCGTCGATATATAGCACCGCAGCTTTTCGCCTGGGAGGAGAAGAGGGTGCGTATTCCCGTTCGTTGACATCTGCCCCTCAGCTTTCAAGAAATTCCCCGCCAAAGGAAACTGCGGCGGCTCACGAAAGGGTTCTAAGCATGGCGATCTGGATTGGATTTATGGAGACGTGTTCGCGTCGTTATATGAATCGTCCTCTCTTGCGATCGATGCAGTGCACATCAGCGCTGGCTCGCATCGCCAGCTTGTTACTGCTAGTAAGGTATGTGGTTCTGCCCCCGCCACACCTTGATTGTCCCGTCTTCTTCCTTGACAAGTGCGCTGAAGTCGTAGGGACTCACCGCATCTCCTACCGTCATCGTCTTCTTCCCGTACGGTGTTATGTCTCTTCCTCCACCTCGCGTTCTATCCAATGGGCGAGCCCTCTCCTCTATCTCATGTACCCGTTCTCGTCCAGCCCGGAAGAGTGCGCCGAGTACATGTGGGGCGGCTTACTCTCCGTGGCGAAGGAGCCGGGTGCGCATAGGATCCGCAGCAAGGGCGAGGATCTGGAAAAGAAGAACTGGCACGGCACGGAAGAGGAGGAGAAGCGTCTGTAGGAGCATACAAAGGAGGTGGTTGGCGTGAAGCCCTGATGTTAGCTTTCTCTATGAATACACGCTTCTTTGTGGAAGTGAATTGGTCATCACAGAGTTCGTTTCGAAAAAAGATATGGTAAAACTCTTCCATCAAGACTAGTGACCGGTGAGCTACGTAGGCTTCGGCAAGATGCCTCAAGTCAATCTGAACCCAAACTTTCTGAAGAGCGTAGGTCCAAAAGGTATATCGCTCCGCCTTCGGTCGGTTCTCCCGGGGCCTAGTTCGAGGCCGTCTGGTACACCGGATCGGCCACTTGTGCGCTGCATGTATGTGTTTTTGACGAACTTGAGATCGGGTCGCGCTAGCCATAACGATTGCCAAGGTCCTCCATCAAGACTTTCACTAAACCTACATACGCGGCGGCTCGTTGGTAGGAATCATCGTAGCGGACAGCAATTATACCTCCTTGCTTGTCTGAGATTGCTTTCCGACGTGTTTGGGCTGACCAGTGATAACGAGTCAAACCAATTTTCCTCCCTCGTACGGGCCAGCCTGACCAAGTGGATGGCACCCCTTTATAGATGGCAATTCGACTTTTATCCTGCCTTGTATCCGAGAAACGACTTTTGAAAGCAGCCGTATGTTCTGGTGAGGTCGCGGGCTGACGAGACGGTCCGCGTTTACAAATATACGCCGGCTGAAAGACATCCAAGTTCTTGGGCACCGTGAGCCTTCAGTGCTGCCAAGGTAGAAATCAGCGTTCCTCAAACTGATGTCGCAGGCAGATAGTCTAAGGTCTGTTGCAAGTCCGCCGATGGCATGGTGTTAATTTTGTTCGTCCACCTGAGCGAGGTGTTTACCGTTTTGAGTCATCAACACAACTCTTGCTCAAAAAAGTCACTCTGACACCGCATGCAGATAGTCGAAGGGTCTGTACCGCAATGGTAACGTGGGGGTGTCCTTTTTTGTCTTTCCACAGGCAAGTACGATGAGCTACTGTTTTGACTCGGTTTTGTTCGACTCCCCAGTTGAAGCGTGGTTGTCTGGTCAAGCGGTTAAGCCACATAGATAGTTGGTTGGGATGTTTTATATACATCTTCAAGGAGTTCTTCGTCTCGTTCATCAAAACTTAACGATGTCGGCCGAGGCTTCACGTTATGGAGACCATGTAACAATTGCCTGCGAATTTACACGCAATCACGAGTGCAGATTGTTCTTTTCCTCCGGCGTGAAGATTCCTCTCGTTATGCTTGTGATGAATAGGGACTGAAGAAACAGATGCATGAATGAAAAAGTCTGCTCAAGGTGTCCAATGATGAGTGTAGGCGCCGGGAGGCTAAGTAGGCTTCGTCCCATCGGCCTAGTAGTCACCGCCGAGTTGGATCTTGAATCGTTCAAGCACATGCATATCAGCATAAGAATTGTTCTGCTCGGCACTCACAGCAGCGCCGTCTGCGCAAGCCCTAGCACATGCAAGAAAAAAGTCGCAAGCCCTCTCACGTATCATTGGTTACTAGCTGCTTGACCAACTAGCCACGATGATGGAAAGTTGATATAGGATTCAATAGACAACATAGGTGGCTCGGCTCGATAAAAACCCAAACAAGCGAGCTCTCCGAGCCCTGGACAACATCAAGCACTCAAAACTCGGACCTTTGTAAAACAGATGCCACGCACTCGATGTTCAGGTAAAAAATGACTTTACATGGAGAATCGACGGCTCGCGGCTTGACCAAGAGGACGTGCTTATGAAAGGATGCCGCTTGGAGTAAGGTGTCCGGCTACTCGCTGGACCAGATATCCCGGCAGTAGACTAGACGCCCTCGTAAAAAGACCTCAAAATGACTAACCACATGAAGAGGTTGGTTACGCGATTAAGACCAGAAACAAAAGGAATCAGCAATGATGGATGCGCATCAAGGCTAGTACCCGTTGAGCTACGTAGACTTGAAATCAGGTGTACCGAGAGGAACAGAACGAGTGTTATTTATGATAGGCGCTGTAGAAAGACTTGAGTCCTGTTGAGACGCAGGAGATAGACCACTCGTCCTAGAGAACCGTTTGGAAAAACATTGTCGAAGGTGGACGCCTCAATTTGCGACTTGGGAGCAAGTTGAAGAGACGTTTAACATCTTCAAACTCCGATGACGGCCCTGCCGAGGTGCCGTCTCCACCCAGACGCGATTTCCGCCTTACAATTCCACTTCGAAATATCTCCTCTACTCCCCACGTCATCTACTGGCGTCACTGCTCTTGTTCGCTATGTCACAGTCCTTCTCAAACCATCAGAAGCGCTACACGCTCTCAAGGTCAGCTCTTAGAGTGACGCCACGTCGTCCTCACATTGAACACGCACGCATAGACCGACGAAATCTCTCGCTGGCGATGCTTTGACCACGTCACAAATTGCTCAGATATTCCGCACTCATACATGGCCCGAGATCATGCCTATCATGCAACGTCACCTTCATACTCTGCCGCCCCCAAGCTGCGGGGTCGACATGGATGGAAAGACCTACCGGAAACGCGTAACTCGCTAACCACAATGAGGCTCCTTGAGCACTTCTTGGAGAAAGAAATGCCAGACGCATCTGTGTTGGATCGTCTTTGCGTTCTTTGCCCTTTTCTCGAGGGTTGGGTTTCGTTCCTCTTTCCTTCTATGGGGATCCCAGAGGATTTCACGGGATCACAGTTTCCTCGTGTTGGATCGTCTTGCGCTCTTTGTCCTTTTCGCGACGACTGGGCTTCTTTCCTCGTTCCCAGACGGTTTTTCGGGTAACACAATTTGTATCGGTCCTTTCTCTTCGCTTGTTTTCTTTACCGCGAGTTTCGCGGGTGCTTTATACGCCTAATCATCTCCTACTTCTTATACGATATACGTGGATATGGGCATCCGATATGGTGCATGGTGCACTGTCGGAGGCTCTTGACGCTCTCGTGGTAGCCGCCATATCCTGCGAAGAACACCAATCTCAGAACTAGGCGTTTAACAGGCAATACTGGAGCGATCTATTGATGCTGGGAGGGCTGCCGCTCTCAGAGTTTGGACTTGGGCTTGCCGAAGACAAAACTGTCTCGTCTCGATTCTCGAGTCGATGATGGGTATGTGTTCTTCCAGATGAGAAGAAGGAGTAACGACGAGCGCCGCTATATGATAGCAAACGACGTTTTAAGATGTCTTTGCGCATAGGCTTTCGATGAAGTGTTTCGCGGCTGCGCCGAAGGAAGTCAATCGCGTTGGGTATAATGATAGTCCAGGAAACTAGCGTCTTCAACATATCCCTTACCTGCGGCGGACTCCGAATGGCACTCGTATACCCTTTCATCCAGAGCTTCATTCGACTTGAACCTCGGCTTCACCATAACGACTTTGTTAATTCGTCGGGTACAGGTAAGAGCGAGTTGCACATGCTGTTCCCCGTTTTGATTTCCCAACTACATTCGTCTCTGTTATTCTTGTCTTCCTCTCAGACAAAGATCTTGATGATATGCACCTACTTCGCCGCGGGGGAAAAGTCCAAACGATGTAGAGCGAGTTTCTCGATGCGTTGGCCCTCCAAGGAGACTGGATCGACAGATACTCACCCTTTGAAGCTAAGCGCTATTTCTGCGTAAATACATCTGTATGTGGGTTCTCTATGACCTCATGTTCTTTGGCTGACACGAATCGATCTGACAGTGTACTTGTAAGACAAGTAGCAGCGCTGTTCTCCCACCTCTCCGGTGCCATCGTCTCGGACGACTCTTCGAAAAGGAGGTGTGACAGAGTCTCTCCTGGGCCGGTGGAGTCACTGTGTTCGTTCGTGTTTTCATTCGATTCTTGCTCATTTGAGCGGCACTCAAGACTCTCCTCGACATGCTTCTTCACGGTTTTCTTATCCATCCTCTAACTGCGTTTGGACCTCTGTAAGAAGCCATTCTTATCCTGGACACATCTACCACTTATTAGTGAGTGGGCGGAATACCGAGCTATGCAATTCAGCTCACGAGTATGTCGATGCATTTGCAGACCAATTGGATGAGTACTCATCCTTTTCAACTTATCACAGTCTCTGTCCCCTTTTTTGATCCACCACAGATCGCACATAACTACCACGATCCCCGAGCTTTCGGCTAGCCTTTAGGTTTAATCGCGTCCAGATGAATCAAGAAACCGTCCTTGACGATTAGCAGTGTGTATCAATTCAGTAGCAATCTTCTTCGAGGATTCTTTAGAGAGAGGATGTAGGAGGGACAGAATTACTTAAACGGCACTGACGAGAGCTGTCTTGTCGGAGTTATCGGACCTATGGTACCGTACATGGCATTCCGTGGGAATACAGGTCAATCTCCCTCTTCCCTCCACGAACTGCTGCCATGGCTTCACGAGTCTCCGTTGAATTATGGTACAAGATATTCCGTTACGTATGTGACTTTCTGGTGCTCAAAGATTACCGCTCATTCTTACGCTGTCAGATCAACCGGGATCGCGCAACATTGAAAAGCGTCCGGCTCGCTCTACCCAGTGCGCACGGAGCAGCAACAGCCCTTCTTTTTCAATACCTAGAGGTGGAATCGCGATGCGGGGACCCCTCTTTTCTTCAGGCACTCGCAGAAGGACAAACGGACCTCGGCAACCACATTCGGCACATCTCTCTCGTAATTCAGAAAGACTATCCAAAAACACTCATCGCACGCCTATACAATGCGCCAGATCGTGGCACCGCAAAGCTATCGCGACTCCTGCTGCGGGCGGCTTCTAAGAAACGATTTCCCTCCCTTCGAAGACTAACGTGAGTACTAAATCATGCTTGTTTACATATGCTCCTGCGTCAATACAACAGTTGACATCCACGCGCAGCATCTCCGTGCACTTACGAAGTGGGCCTACACCAAGGAATGACAAAACTCTTCGCCTCCTCATGGAACGCCTACCAGCTCACACCTTCATCACGCTCGTTGTCCTTGACTGCTTCGATGAGCCGAGGCAGGCAATTCCACGTCGGTTTTGTGTGTTCAGTCGCCTTCAGAGCTTGCACTTGAACTTCAGTCTGTACGTCCCGCAGGACCCGACTCGCTTCATTTCCCGCCTTCTGGCGGACAACCTTGACCTACGAGAGTTCGCGTTTGGCGCCGGGCGTGGTTACACACATCGATTCCCCGATATGATGGGTTCAATATTCAGCTCATGCGGCCTGGATCCCAAGATGCATCTGCGCCAGCTACATACGGTGCGCATGAAATGCTTGACGATTTCGCCGGAGGTGGTACACGGCATGATGCCATTCCTGCATGGCGTCGTGAATTTTGGTCTGTACAACATGTATAATGTTTCCGATGCCCTCTGGGATGCGTTTACCGAGGAGAAGATCCACTTGCGCGTCATCAGCATGCACAACAGCCCCGTCGGGGACGCGTTCCTTAGATATGCTTCCTCGTACGTCGATACCATCCAGGAGATCTCTTTGTCATGGGACGCGACTGCGATCAACCCTTCATTCGGGAGGTGTCCCATGGGCAGACGTTTTTGGACCCAAGTTGTAGAACGGCATGCGAGTTCGCTGAAAAAACTCGTTGTCAACGCCATCCCACTGGCGGAAGGTGGCGAATGGCTAATGGAGGCCGCTGATATGGTTGCTCTTGCAGCTTGTCCGAATCTAAAGCAATGCGTCATTTCTTGCCCAGCGTCAACTGGAGCTGCGGTATGTCTTGCCTCTCTTTCGGTGTTGACTCTCCTTAACAAGCCATGTTTCAGAGACTCTTGGAAGAGATTCGGGCTTGGAGTGGATGACTGCTCCGCTCATGGCACACTATCTATTACTTGCAGCACACCTCGAAGATGAGGCCCAAGCGGACAAAGTAGCTTGTACTTATAGTGGATATTTCTTCTCGATTTTCCAAGAGACACTTTGATCACTTTCAAAACTGCTTCTTGTACATGTCTTCCATTTTCTTGTCTTTGTATCTTCTATCTCAACATCATGTCTCATTTGTGAAACGGTTAACCGTCGATATAGGGATCTTAGGATCTTTTTGGATTGTCATTTCCCTTTGGTAGTTGGGATTTACTTGATGGGACCCGTCTTTGGCAAGTGATAGGGGTGGCGATGAAGAAGGTAGGACAGGTAGGCGTGTACGCAGATGTCCCCGCTATGTCCAATAGTGTTACCCCGATATCAGAAACGGTCAAGAGCTCCTCGGTGTCAGTACAGGAAGCAACAGAACTCTTCTCGGCAAGACGACCCGAAGAAATGACGGCAGGCATCGCCTTCTCACGCCATTATCGCGCTTTGTCTACCCTTCATCGTGACCATCCATTCTTCCAAGCAGAGTATGACTCGGAAGAAATATGCAACCGGGTCGATAGGATAGCTCTGCGCGATGAGGGCGCCCATCTTGGCATGAAACCGCCGTTGTCTCTGCGATTGTCGTCCCTCGTCGTCGCGTCATTCTCGCCTCTCTCTCCTCAGCGTCTCCATCCTCATCCATCAGTGTCGACTTTGATCAGGCAATCTCTTTTCCACGGCGATGTGTGAGGACGCGCTTTGGCCGAGCATACAGGTGGGAACGTTCTTCCCGGATTCGCTTCCCCTCCTCTCTACGAAGCCCGAGGATGTTTCGAGCTACGTCTCAGCGTTCTTCGCGGCTACTCGCGCCATTAAACTCGCGCACGGAGAGGAGATATCCCTGCAATAAAGGAGCGCTCCTCTCTCCTCTCCTCTTCTCCGTTGTTAACATAGACGTTCTCCCCAAGCTGTCATTCACACACGCCTCCACACCATCGTTTTCTCCTCTTCCATCTCGCGTGTGATGCGATTTACATAGTTGTTCTCGTCTAGTCCAGAGAAATGACCGGAGTACACCTGGGGTGGATTACTCTCCGTCGCGAAGAAGCCGGGTACGTATAGGAAGGGTGATAATCTGGGAAGAAGCATCAGTACTGTGCAAAGAGGAGGAACAACGCATACGAAGGTGATTTAGTGATTCCTGACCGAATTTGTTTTATCGTCGACTGGCAATAGCCAAGTTCAAAGCTGGCGTAGCTGGCCGTAGCTGGGCCGTAGAAATATTTCGTATTTCGTAGCCAGCCACCTCAGTCACTCCGAGGCATCCGAGAAAGTCCGCAAATTGCCGCGGTATCACGCTTACTGAGGGTACTACATTTCCTGGAAGATACTGTTCCTGAAGGTAGTAGAGCTTCAGTTAAGATGCTATATATATGCAATCATTTATTCGGAATGTTACTTCTGGTGATAGATCATTGCTACAGCCAGCGGGAAGGCTTGTCGGGAGGGGCGGCACGGCGGGGTCACATAAGGTCACAGAAATCACAATTAAGTCACATTTAGTCAGCTGTTACTGAGCCAGCTACGAAACTAGCTACGAAATATTTCTACGGCCCAGCTACGGCCAGCTACGCCAGCTTTGAGCTTGGCTAATGTGTTGATGTCTTTGCTGTAGTGATGGCTCGGCCAACTCAGTACGCTTCAGAATAGCACGTCGTACAGCCGATGAACCAGACCCAAAAAGACCACAAAAATGGATTGGAACACTTATCAAGTCTAGTAGTCGTCGTGCTATACTTGGAAAACTCGAGTAGTCGAGGGTTTTGTAATGTCTCTACTGCAATCAGATCTACATAAACAAAAGAATCGGCACCCTGGATTGACAACCACAGACCGTTTGACGATCTGTCCGCGGAACGGCTTCTAAATTCACAGACTAAGTATTGCTTCCAAGCGCTAAGCAGAATCGAGTTGGCCGAACATCGTAGGACTTTTTTTGCGGCGCTGCAGTATCCGTTCAACAAGAATACTGAAAAGCACGCCTGGTTTTAACGGCGGGCCACCACACCCACATGTAAGTACTCATAAGAGAAAAGACTTGTCGAGGGAACTCTATTGCGCTTGACCAGACGACCTCGCGCACGAAATTCTACATCAAGCTTAGATTAGACGTGGAAAAGACCTCAAATCGGCAGCTATCCACGGTGCAGCTTGAAATCAAAATACAAGCCCGTGCCGGAGTGCTCCAGATGAACCATGGGTAACCACTCCGAGACAAATCTAGTTCGCTGTTCGCTGTACGGTTCCTAGTACACGACATGGAAGAACTCGGTATCCAGGACCAGGCACTCGTACTTAGACCAACTTTCCTACCGTCGGTCTGGACAGTGGAAAACGACAACTTCTCCCAAAGTATTCGTGGCAATCCGCTTAATAAACTAGCCCCGATATAGATTCCTACTATTCTTGACATCACTGTGAGCGGCAAACCAGATGAAAGTCATCCAGTGTGAATCAACCACGGCTTGGATCGAGTTTAGCCACACCGTGGTTGATTTCGGGTTACGAATCATCCTCAGTCAATAGGCTGAATAGCACCCCGAATGGGCCGTTTTCAACCAGTACATCTGCTGGCCCATTCCACCCGCTTTATAGATGACTGTTAGCAAGAATCCGGATGATTATCTATCCAGATTTGGCATAGTTTACATTCATACAACGGCTAGTTACTATCCTTTTTGTGACTGTATTTCAAGCATTTTTGATATACGGCTGAATCCCGGCTCGGTGCGGGTGCTCAAATCCGGCTCAAATGCGACGCCACATACACCTCACGGTCGCGCCAACACGAAGAATGCAAAAGCACAATTGATTAGGTATAAGTATGTATCGTGAATTGTAAGTAGGTAAGGTATACACATATACTCCAGAAGTTGAACGCGACGCGACTCGAATCACACAAAAACATTCCATCCGTTGGCGGCTCAGAACCCCGGAAGACACGATGACAAGCGAACTAGAACATGGGGTTAGTAGTTGATGAAAGGAAGAATCAAGTACGTACGTTAACCGGATCCTTCCATCCCGCCGTCACCATTGTTCTCACGGCGTGGCAGCTCATCATTCCCACCACCACCACCACCGTTGGTCCCATTTTCCATGTGAACATCACCTCCTCCGTTGTTATGCTCGCCATTGTCGTGTCCACCATCGCCGTGTCCGCCATTGCCTTGTCCGCCGGTGTCCTGGCCAGATCCTGAAGCAGCTTGCTGAGCTTCGCGTTCGGCTTGAGCTGCTGTGCGTTGGCGTCTTGCCTCGCGCTTGTCGGCTGCCTTTCTCGCGAGCGCAATCTTAGCCTTACTCTTTCAATTCCCGGATCCCCGTTTGGCTGCATTCTCGGACATCTTCTCATATCCTGTGGGCACCTGCACCTCGCCTCTTCGATATGCTGCGCACCGTTGATTCTTAACGTATTGCTGAGCAAGAAGCTCGGTCGGCCAGTCGTTGAGGAATCTGTGAGGATAGGATGTTCTTGGCGACACTGTTCAAAGGTAAGGCGAGTTTATACATAACGGCGAGACTAGTACTGACCATGGCATACAGTTCAACCTTCTGAACTGGCGAGATGTCCTTCCACTGAGCTGTGACATCAATCCCGGCTCGGATGATATTGCGGCGGACAGAGCGCTACGACGGAGACAGTGAGTATCTGAACTGCACTGAATCTTGCAGCTTACTGAGATTGAGTTATAGCTGCTTGTATCCTCGGCACTCTCTGACAAGCCCATGGCTATCTGAATGTTGACGGGGCCATGCGGCCGTGGAATCTTCTGCTCGCTTGCTTGGGCCTGTCCCTCGAGCTGCTGCTGAAGCTCCTCAATGCGAGCATTTTGCTCTGCTATCTGGTCTGTAGGTGGATTAATTGCGGCTAGCTTAGACACATTGAAGCTAATACTCACTTTCAAGCTCTTGTACACCCTCGTTGTTCTGGGGCTCCGGTATTGCTGCAATCTGACGCTGGAGGGCTTGAGCTCTTTCCTGCTCTTTCCGAAGGCTTTCTTGATCTTTGCGTCGGTCTTCCCTCTCACGCTCCAGCTCGGCTAGGTTTGGGACCTGTAAGTTGTATTTATCTGTTGATTTACTAAGACTTACCTTCTTTTTCCTTTAGCTTGGCCTCCCAGTCAGTGTTGGTTGCGTTTCCAAGTGCGCTGACTCCACCCCTACCACCACGACGAGCTGTAGTGCCTCCGCAAGGCGTAGCGCCGCCACGAGACAAGGTTGCACCTCCACGAGCCGTAACGCTACCGCGAGATCCTCCACGAGCCGTAGTGCCTCCACGTCCGGTACCACGAGAAGCAGGCGTAGGGGCACCTGCCTGAGGTGCGGTGCCGCCGCTGCGAGTACTACGGGTCGCCATTTGTTAGGTGGATGTGGTAGACAGACTTGAAATTCTTTTTTCCGCAGAGGGCTTTATTTGGTCAGGTTTACTACCGGCCCTTCTTCCGAACTACTACATGGCTCGCAACAACATATTCTGTGCTGCATGCCAGAAACTCCATGGCCGAAAACTTGCCCAAAAGCACGAACGACTTTTAAATGCTCAGCCATATCCGCCGCAACCTATTCTTCGTCGTGTTGGCGTCACCTCTCGACACGGACCAGCCCCCGATTCTGATCCCATACCTGAGCCTGTCGCACAAAGAGGACATGACGACGAAGTCCCGAACAATTTCATGGACAACGACATGGGTGCGGGAACTCCGCCGTCCTCTCCCCAACATAGTCAACGACTTCCACATGGTTGTTTCATGGTCGAGGAAGTTGACGAGGATGATGAAGAGGAACCAGACTTGGAGGATGTTGGGATGGATGATAATGACGAGGATGAATTCCACTTCGTCAATTTCGATTGGGATGGTCTAGAGCGCGATACTGACGGGCTCACGACAATGGACCGTTCGAGTGCTGCGTATCATCAACGCGTGAGCGAGATTAGTACGTCTTTGTTTTTCAAACAGTGTACAATTCCTAATGCCTCGTATAGCTGATAAATTGAATAATTTGGATCGGCTTATCTGCAGGGCCTTCGCGTACAAGTTACGCCATCACCTCACTGATGAAGGATTCGTCGACCTTCCTCATGTCTTCGAACCGGATGCCGACCATTCCCAACTCTCCCTGGCTGCTGTGCGCACACGTGTCGCCTTTCTCTCTGGTTTCAAACCGCAGTTCTACGACTGCTGCCCGAAATCCTGTGTATGCTACACTGGCAGATACGCTGATATGTCGACATGTCCATATTGCCAGGAACCCCGTTATCGCGATGATGGAAAACCGCGCCAGAAGTTCACCTATCTTCCCATCATTCCCCGCTTGCAAGCATTTGCCGCGAACACATCTGTTGCCTCTGCAATGCAGTATCGTTCGACCCATCAACCTTCCGAGCCAGATCTCACAGAGGATATTTTCGATGGCGATTTGTATCGTCGCCTCTGCGAGCGCTTTATACACGTTAACGGTTCCATACTGTCGTTGAAGTATTTCGCAGATGCCCGTGACGTTGCGTTAGGATTTTCGACTGATGGATTCTGCCCACACAAGCGTCGTAAAAAGACGGCATGGCCGCTCATCATATTCAATTACAACCTTCCCCCCGATGTTCGTTTCCATCTCGAGAATGTTCTGGCACTCGGCGTCATTCCCGGTCCCAAGAAACCCCATGACATTGATTCGTTCCTATGGCCGTTTGTCCAGGAGATGAAGTTGTTGATGGCGGGTGTGGTTTCTTTCGACATTATCAAGAAGGAAATGTTTCTTCTTCGCGCCTTCCTTATTTGCGTTTTCGGCGACATTCCGGCTGTTTCGCTGCTCATGGACATAAAGGGCCATAATGGTTACTCTCCCTGTCGTATGTGCAAGATTACGGGCGTTCGAATCCCCGGTGCTACTCGCGTCACAACACACTATGTTCCTCATGATCGCTCTTCCCATCCCGCTGTTATCGACAATCCTGACGCCATCAAAGAGTACGACCTTGCCAATCTTCCGATGCGAACTCATGCCGAGATGGTGGCACAAGGAGAAGAAGTACTTGGTGCACGGACATTGGCTGAGGCGGAGGAGCTCGCACGGCAGTACGGTGTTAAAGGTGTTCCCATTTTGGCTACACTCGACTCGTTGATGTTACCCTCCTCATTTCCGTACGACTTCATGCATCTGATTTGGGAGAACCTTATGAAGAATCTCACACTTCTCTGGACTGGGGAGTTCAAGGGTGTTGATGAAGGAGATGGATGTTATGAGCTGTCGGCGGCTATATGGGAGGGTATCGGCAAGGCTACGGCGGCGTCTGGTGATACGATTCCATCCTGCTATGGCTGTCGTGTCCCGAATGTCTCTACAGATCGCAGTTACATGTCTGCGGAGATGTGGTCCTTCTGGACACTCTATATTGGACCTGTGCTTCTTCGGAATCGCTTTCGACATGCTCGCTACTATAAGCACTTCGTCGAGCTTGTCTATCTTTTAACGATCTGTCTCCAATTTCAGATCAGTGCCTCCGAAATAGAACAAGTTCGTACTGGATTTATTAAGTGGGTTACCGACTATGAAAGGTAAGCATTTCAGTGTCTCAACAAGCTTGAATACTCATACAATGTTTAGTCTTTACTATCAACGAGATCCAACACGAGTCAATGTTTGTCCAGTGACAGTTCACGCTCTCCTGCATATTGCCGGCAGCATCAAGGCGATGGGTCCTGTCTGGTGCTACTGGGCCTTTCCCATGGAACGTTACTGTGGCACGCTCTCACCCGCTATCCGAAGTCGGCGAAATCCATGGCGTTCAATGGACCGCTTCGTTCTTGAGACCGCACAGCTTACACAAATTAAGGTTGTGTATGACATGCATGTGGGGCTTGCGCTGGGACGTAAAGCGCGAGTGCACAATTCTGTGAGAGGTAGTGTGCATATCCCGGGTTGTACGTTGTTCCTCACATTCCGCCTGCTGCACCTAATGGCCTTTATCTAGATACATCTTGTATTCTCCTTCCACCACGCTCAAAAGTGCGGCCAGATTTGTTGTTGATTCAAAAATTGTTATCAGCGGCGCTGGTTACGAGATTCAACGTCAGTATCCAGGTAATCCATGCTCACATCGGTGAGGTCTTCATTGAGGAGTATGGTTGTCTGCGTCGGACGGATACATCTGAGGGTGACACAATGTACGCAAATTCGATGTACAAGCGTGCTGAAGATCACCGTGATCCCACATTCGTACGCGTAAGTTCCGCATTCAATTTCTATAACTGTCAGCTAATACATCTACAGTATACCATGCAGGTCGACCTGAATGCCCGTCGGCGTGGCGCCGCCATTCGCCTCGTCGATCGAGAGTTCTACGGACAGTTACAACACATAATGCACTTACACCTGCCAAGTCATGTGCGAACAGCATTCAAAACCGAGCTGAAGGATCTTATCATGGTGGCCGTGCGTAATGCACCTGTGAAGCAGGTAAGCGGCATGGAGCCGCTGGACATTCATGTCGCACAGCGTATGGAAGGGGCTCTTGATGTTGTTGATGCCATTTCTGTTCAGTGTCTCATTGGGCGGGTAGTAGATGGTCGAGAATGCGCATTTATTGATCGTAGTGGTTCACTAGTACGTTGTATGCCCTCATAGCGATTCCTAAATAGAATATATGTACCGCGCCACTATGCTAGGGTTAGGGTTATCTCGATTGGGAACAGCACCGAGTTCCAAAGTTGACAACGTCCTACTATTATCACCTCAACCAGTCCGAGCAACTACGCTGTGCAACACTGCAAATGAACGGAAAACCGGTAGCACAAAATTCAAGTCGATTGCCTGAGACGCTGAACGAGCAGCGGCAGGTGTATCCGATACAGCTATCATTCATGTACTCTCTTGACAAAAACTTCTAGACTTCGCCAATTTCTACTCCTGTATTGCGGAAATGGGCAGCTTCGATCCAAGAGTCTCCGACGCCACAGAGGAACTCCCATACCACTATTGCGCAACCTTGTACGCCGGCAGCGCCGCCACGCTGCAAGCGAATGAGGGCTAACCCGGATACCCCGGAACTCTGTCGCCAGGCGCGTCAAGAACTGTCGGATACAGAAGATGAACATGGTGAAACAACGGAAGAGGAAGACTATCCAAGGGATGTGAAGTACACGCTTACGAAGGGTGTTCCTCCACCACAATATAACGGTGGCCACTCCAGTTTGAAGAAGTATCTGCATGAGATGGCCAATACTCTTGATAACCCGGAGCGGTTCAAGCAAGGTACATGACAGATTTTTGGCTTGTTGTCATTCCTGACTTGTTTCCAGAATATGATGCCATGGGCAAGGACATCCTGGATCACACTGTTTGCCAATGCAAAAGTCACCAACATGCGGTGTTGCACGCTGCGTGGAGCACTGGCCAATCCAGATACCAGCTACTCAGAGCGAGAGCAGGAAATCTGCCAGATAATGCTCCAGACAGTGATTGCGAGTCGTAGTGCATCTGTGTCGTTAACATTATTCCATGTACTTACTGGTCAATACATCCATATGTTTCCCCATGTCCTCTACACTGCCTCAGAGCTGCTGTTGCCCTTACTAGTCATCGGGAAGCCACTTGACTCCCAGCTTGTTGAAAGGTTTGAAATGAGTCGAATTTTAGCTTAAAATCAACCAAAAATTTGGGGAATATCTTTGATTGAAAATGATACACGGGAAGGCTAAATATCAACCAGTTTGGATCAACCAGGAGACACTGGATGAAGTCGATCAACCAGTGAAAGATCCAAGGAAAGGATGATGCCACATATTCATCCAGACCGCGGATGACGGAAGGATGATCGACATCCTTTTCGACGCTCACAGTGATAATGGCATACATAGTACCCACCAACGCGCGAAGCGTACACATGCAAGCTTGACTCGACCGTAGTGTTGTCTTATCCCACTCCCATAATATAGAAACAGCAGCCTCTAAGCGTGCATGCCGCTCTAGCCAGCATGAAGCGTGAAAGCCCATTACCCACCAAAGCGCGAAGCGTACATTCACAAGGTTGACTCGACCGTAGTGTTGTCTTATCCCACTCCCATACTATAGGAACGCCAGCCTCTAAGCGTGCATGCCGCTCTAGCCAGCATGAAGCGTGAAAGCCCATTACCCACCAAAGCGCGAAGCGTACATTCACAAGGTTGACTCGACCGTAGTGTTGTCTTATCCCACTCCCATACTATAGGAACAGCAGCCTCTAAGCGTACACGCCGTACCAGCCAGCATGAAGCGTGAAAGCCCATTGCCCACCAAAGCGCGAAGCATACATTTGCATGTGGAGATGTATCCTCCAACTATGCTTGAAGGGGGGTTTAGTCAGCTTCCCTCTCCCCGATCACAATCATTGGGAGTTAAATATCTCAACATCCCTACCATAGGATCTCCTCAAACTTTGAAATATGCTATGTCAAACCCTTTACGGCTCTGATAGAGCAAAGAGAACAGGGGGTCAGAATTTTTTCTTTCAATTAAATTAGCCCACAGCCGATTAATGGCGTACATATTACTCACTAACGCGTGAAGCGTACACATGCAAGCTTGACTCAACCGTAGTGTTGTCTTATCCGTGTTGGTCCACGTAGCCCGACGGGCTACAACAGGCAACACAATGTGCTCTGTTATGTGCGCATGTGAACCAGAAGTAAATACAGTCAGGCACTGGGCGGATCAACAGATCAGTATGCTGCTTGACGTAGCCCGGCGGGCTGCGACAGGCAGCACGATGCACCTCTGTGACGCGCCAGTGACAGCCGCATCTGGGCAAGCATGTGTGTGATGTGATGTAGCCCACCGGGCTACGCATAGATACCGCGCCAGAGCACCGCGCCTGAGTGCACGTGGCCAGAGCACTAGTACAACACGTACCATGAACTATAGACCACCCTACGCCTGCAATGTCTCACTCCTGGGATGCTGGGCACCTACCTGACCAGTCCTAGAGCTAGGGTAACCATAGCTAGGGTTGCCAGGGTTGACCCTGGAGGCTCTATTTCTCTCCTATAACCCTACGTGCTCTCTCGCCAATTCTGCGAGAGCAGCACATACTAGCGGCCTCTGATTGAGTGAGTGAGGTGTGTTCTAGCAAAGGGTACCCTCTCGCCAATTCAGCGAGGGCAGCACAGGATAGCTGAATGGTGAAGCGTGCTCTCTCGCCAATTCTGCGAGAGCAGCACATACTAGTGGCCTCTGATTGAGTGAGTGAGGTGTGTTCTAGCAAAGGGTACCCTCTCGCCAATTCAGCGAGGGCCGCACAGGATAGCTGAATGGTGAAGCGTGCTCTCTCGCCAATTCAGCGAGAGCAGCACATACTAGCGGCCTCTGGGGGCTGGGAACCGCCTGCCATTTTCAGTATTACTTTGACCGCCACCTCTGCTCACCCTACCCATGAGTCTGTCTTAGACACACGTTAGAGTTGAATTATCGTAGTCGGCATGTATTGGGTGTAGTCGGGTACTCGTTGAGAGTCTGAGGTTGAAAATGCTAAGACAACCAAGACAGACTATGCTGAGTCAGACTAATTAATGGGTATGCGACGTCTTTGAATGCTTGTGTTATTGTTGCAATATACAGTGTGTAGAAGCAAGACATGGATTAGAGAACTGGCTTAGTTCAACGGAATAAACACAGACTACGAGTCGAGGGTGGTAAAACAAGGATCCAATGTGATTGGGGATAACAGATAATGCATAGTATTTATCGGGTATTGACTGAGGAGAGCGGGAGTAGTGGATATCATAAGAAAGCAAGAGAATAAAGATGACTAGGAGAGCCAAGTGAGGATGAGTGCATGGATGATGCAAGATGGATGAGGAGGGAGATATGGTGAGACCTAGCTAACCCGAGTAGGGAACCCTATGTCCCAATTGGGAACCCTATTCCATCTTCCGAGCCCTACTCTAGGGCTAGGGTTCGGAAGTCGGCCGGCTTCCGAGGATACTATAGTGAGGCATCTGAAGACAAACAGACGCCAACCAGCAACATGCAGCTCGGAACACTCTCAAACAACTCTAGCATTGCTGCGGGCATACAGGCTCTCAGTCATATATATTTTTTTAGGGTGACAAAAAGCTAGTGCAGCCACTTGAGAAGAATGTCAAGACCGAGACACACAGCATGGTACCGTGTTTAGATAAAAACACTTACATCTCAGGTACACATATTAAATTAGGTCAGCACAACGAGGATGACCTAATTTACTCGGCTCGGTGCATGGTCACTACAACTGCAAGAACACACTGCAAGACTCTCCTCATTACCTATGCATGTCAGACTGTGTAATATAGCATCGTCATCTGTTCTCGTTTAAGTGCGACACTGTATTGATGAAATGGTCCCTATTTATCTAATAGTGATTACTTTGAATGAATAGGGAGATGTGGAGATGAATTATTTCTTGGACAGCATCTGTTCAGAGATATTAATAGATATTGAGTTATGCGGGTAATAAGAGAACAATGATGTCAGAGAGTAGTGATAATAGAGGAGGAGGGAAGGAAGGAAGAGTGGAGTGAGAGGAAGGATGATGTCTACGATGAGAGGAAGAATGATGTTGACGATGAGAGGCAGGATGGTGTCTACGATGAGAGGAAGGATGGTGTCAATGATGAGAGGAAGGATGGTGTCGACGACGAGAAGCAGGATGGTGTTGACGATGAGAGGACGATAAGAGGAAGGATGGTGTCAACAATAAGAGGAAGCATAGTGTCATGTAGTGCCATAAAACCCTAAAAGTCATGGTGAAACCCTAACCTAGGCTTGGAAACCTAAAAGCCAGGCTTGAAAACCTAAAAGCTGGCCTTGGAACCCTAAAAGCTGGTCTTGGAACCCTAAAAGCTGTGCTGGAACCCTAAAAGCTAAACTCTGGAAACCTAAAAGCTAAACTCCTAGGGTTTCCTTTAGGGGTACCCGAGGTAATCTCCTTATTAGGAAGGTACCTTCCTAAAATGGACAGATAAACCCCAGCCTAGGGTCCTGGACGGTTCTGACTAAAAGCCAGAAGACTGTAGCTAGGAACTTCTTCCTACTTCATCTTCTAGTTACGCCGGTGCTCAAGCACTTGACCGTTACAATCCCGAAGGAGGACAAAACCTCTTTCTTCCGACGCATCATGCTCTTCCTCCGACAATCGTGCTGTGTCCTCTCAACACTAGAGATCAGCCAGTGGAATTTACGTGACGGTGCACAAGTCCACATCCTCCTTCCATTCCTCGCCAACCTATGCAGCGCAGTAGAATGTTTGGATCTGCATTTCTGTCACTACGACGCGATACACGTCAGCGACCTCATGCAACGCGCTCTAGGTTTCCTGACGGATCCAGATCCAAGTTCGCGGCGTTGGCTGCTCTTGAGGAGTCTTGTTATTCGCATCCAGTTCAAGTTACCCGGTCTGTCTGCACCAGCTCCAAGTCGTCTCACTTTGGATGCCATTCGCACTATTCGGTCCATAATTGAAGCGCCATATCGCGCCAGTACTTTGAAAAGGATTCACTTGGAGATCAATTTCCTCTACGTTCAGCCATCGAGAGAGACTCTCGTTGATGAAAAGGATTGCGCGGCTCTTTCGGCACTCCTTGTCGACCACGGATCCACATTACACATCAAATATAATATGGGATGTATGTGACTGTTTCCCTCTTAGATCATACGTGTGTTGAAATACTAGATCCATAGCTCGGCTGAAGAGAATCTAGGGTAAACTTCTCGTAAAACGGAATCGAAATCAGCGCGTTCTCGATCTGAGCGATATAACGTGTAGCAGTACTTTTCAATTTTGAATAGTACGCCTCTCCATTCGGTATCCTTCAAATGTCTCATTGACCGTTCCTCTAGCGCGTTGGTATACAAGTGAGCTCATTCATAACGCTATCTTCATTGACGTCTAAACGGATCTGAAGTTATTGTTACTGGATGGTTAGTTACCTCGCAGAAGCGCCGGAAGAAGTCGTTCGGTATACCAGTATCGTCAGAGCTGTCGAGGCGGCTGGAGGCGCTGTTGCTTGTACGTATCACCAGTTTCTTCGCCGTATTGAAGCCGTTCTTCATTTCTACCACAGCTGGTATCAGCTCGACTACAGCGCCCGTGGGTTTCATTTTGCCCATACAGCACGTTCATTGACGACGATATGTTAGCTCACTGTCGCAGTCGGAGTGAACTTTGGTGTTTGCGCTGTGGCAGTCATCCCAGCTTGGCTAGTCGTAAGACGTATCGGTAATGTGGATCTTCCTCAGTTCGGCGGTGTTGCTCACAAGGTGGAGTTACATGCGTAGATACACGAGACGCCGGGACGGACACGGGAAGAGAGTATGTTTTGCAAGATTAGTACAGCAAAACAGCGCTACGTCTCTTCTTATTGTGTGATCTCTTCGCGCGGTACCCGTCAGTGTGACACTATCCCGCGTATACACGATCTCTCCAGCCGGCGTACATGAGGACAACAAGGTTGTTACCCTTTGGGCTCCCTGCCGTATACGGTTTCGTGTCCAACCATGCGTAAGGGTTAACGGCCGGAGTGACGGTGCCATTCGACGTTACATGTGGGTTTCCATCTCGATCGAAACCTGAAATGGTGGCGCAATGTACGAGGTACCAAAGACATCGGGCTGGAGGACCGCCATGCGATAAATAACGGCCGCCATCATGGTAGAGCCACTGATCTCTGCAAAGCCGTTAGGCCCATCAGTGTCATCGAGATAATTGCAAAGAAGACCGTCGTCCATTGGCGCGCCCATCACACCGTCAACGATCTACTTGATCCATTGGGTAAGGTTGTCGATAGCCTGGGTGCGCCATGGGCTGACGAGGGCTACGGGTGCTTTCTGGACGACTGCGAGGACACGAACCATACAGGCAGAGAACCAGCCGTTTTCCGTACTCCATAAACCGAGGTCTTGACTTTGAGGACTGATGATGTGGTGATAGACGCTTCAGTAGGGAACAGACGTGTCATTCGCCTGGAGGACCTTGCGGTAGTAGCCGCATTGTTTATAGGACTCCTCCAAAAGCGATATATTCCAAGTATTGGCGACATGTATCCACAGTCATCCTTGTCAAGTCGTTGATACTTGTGAATCAATGAACGATGACTGATGCCAGCGCCATTAGATCATCATAGTTCGTGTTCGTCCACCGCGCACGAGTCATTGGGTCCGATCTTCCACTGTTATCGCAGCCTAGATTCTGGCTACATCACAGCAGCATGCGCAGAGCGCTGATAGTGGCTGCCAGTGCTGGATAAGAAAAGCCGAATCACTGTCCCGACGAGAATTCGGCCACATGGCACCGAGGCACGTTCACGCGGATCCCGGCATCGCCTGATTGGCGTCTTCCCTTCTTCCTTTCACCTCGCATTCAATGGTTTGATCGAAGACAAAATGAAGGACACCCTCACTGATGCTAGCAAGTACCTATAACATACACATCCACCCCGTGTCTTACCCCTCTTTTCCAGATTTTCCCCGTACTGCGGATTTGCGTGTTTATCATCTGGGCTTATGTCCTGGCGAGGTTGCCAACAGACTGGTATAAAAAGGGTTCTCGTTCACGACAAGGTCGCTTACTACTTTGCTCTTTAGATCACTGTCGGGTCACCTTCTCGCGCAGTCACCATCGCTTCCCATCTAGACGTCACCCCAAAACCGTTCCAATTGTCATCTGAGCGCGGCTTCCTGACCATAACGGGAAGGTACAAGGGCGTTCCCGTGTCCATCTGTAGTATTGGAATGGGGACTCCGAATATGGACTTCTTCGTCCGCGAGGTCCGGGAATGCCTGATAGGCGATATGCTTATTATTCGGTAATGTCCGCCGTATCATGGATGGAAACGCGCCACTGAATATGAGGTAGACTAGGCTCTTGTGACGGTCTCATAGACGTCCCCGTTGGAACGGTCGTGGTTCCTAAAGCATGTATTGCCGTGACGCGAAATGTTGATTATGATTTTATCAATCCATCCGCGTCTTCAAATGAAAAGCCTTACTGGATATCCAAGCCCGCAAGTCATAAGGTTCTCCCCTTGGCCGTCTAAATCCACGCTGATGCATTTTTACAGGTACTCGCTGACCCCACATTCCACGACGCGGTTGAATCCGCTCTCAACGACTCGAAACCCGAAGGATCCACCACAAAGATCCTTTCAGGGATAGTAAATGCATCCGCAGACAGCTTCTACGCGTCCCAAGGACGCCAGACATCATTCACAGATTGCAATCAAACCCTCATCCAACAGATCATCGAGTCCACCGAAGATGTGGCGACTTTGGAGGTAACTACCACGCTTCCTTCCCGCACTTTTCACACACCCAGATCACAATCTGACAGATGGAAACTCATCATATGTACCACTTGGCTGCTTGTTGGTCGGCAAGACGGCTTACCGTCAACTCTGCGCCGCTCGCGACCGGTCCAGTCATTGGTGAGCACGCGCCGGCTCAGAAAGCGCTCGCTGCACCTGGGACCGTCATTCGCGCCGCTGCCGCACAGATAATTTTCGCTTCCCGCACTTCTCAAGACTTTATTACTCCAGCGCAGGTTCAGGAGACCGAAAAATGGACGGGAAAGGTGGTTGTCGTCTTCTCTGATAGTATCAACTGGTGACTGATAATCATTCGAACGGGACAGGGCGTTTTGGAAGCTCTGATTCGGATGGAGCTGGGTGACGACGTGAGTCGACGACTGGCCTTCATCTTTCCCTTCTGATTCGTCTTTTTATAGCATACGCATCCCGCCGAAGGGAGTGTTTGGGAAACAAAGTAAAGTGTTTGATTGTTGTAGATGTTCAACAAATCTATCATTAGATATTATACAGTCGGTGATGCTCCTGTTTATGAGGCGCTCGTTTACGGTGCTACCGGTGAATCAGAAAAGCTAGACGCGTACGTGATGCCGATAGTTCGCTGAAGAAGTCCTTGCGCAGGCGTAGTAGTAATAAGCGCTGCTCCTTGTCCAGGTGTCTCGAAGGAATCAGGCGAACCGATTCGTGGTTTGTCACAATGTTTTGGTGGACCGCACAACCGCCCAGTTCGAACTCTTGGCAGTTTAAAATAACCCACACCGAAAACGGGTACATCCAATATCACTTCAGGTAGGCGTGAACCTCCACAGACAGGAATTCAGCGCCTTTTGACAATAGGGCACGATACGCCGATCGAGTAACACTCTAACTTCAAATTATCGACTACCATCTTTCCATCAGACTGTGGCGCACTCATCTGACCCAACTTCGGCGATAAAAAGGGCCTCAAATGTACCGTTACACGCGAGTTAAGAGAACATGCAGCTGCTATCGAACCCTCAGAACTCCTTAGTCGTCGGCCTCCCTCTCCACTTCCAGGCGGATCAGCAATGGAAGCCACAGAAGCAGAGCGGGCGATCCCAGTACGTCCGTCAGCGGGAAAATCCGTGGTCATATTTAATGACGCCTCGTTTGCTCTGCGGTACACTCGGACCCGGAAAGGCATAATGCGTTGGAAGAGAAGGAGAGGGGAGGAGCGATACTTTGGCCTGTACCCTCGATTAGAGAGACACCCGCCGCCGATGCTAACACGTTTATAGTCCTGGTTGCTGGAACCCGAAGCTGCTTGATTAGAAAGGCCGCATAGGACGGGAAGCGTTTGCGACGTCCGTTGATTAACACTGGACTCGGCGACGATGTCCTACATAATGTGGGTTAGCAGGACCGACGTATGAGTAGTGTTTGACATGTCGAGAAAGCTAAAGGTCGAGCCAAGCTGACTTGCGAGTTAAACGGTTCATTATGTAGGACGTACGTCTTTTAGAAGAAGCGAAGAACGAGGCAAACTGCGAGACGCGGGGACCTTGCCTCGTCTATAGGGTGTTACAGTGGTCCTTGAGTGCCGCTAGGGAGTGCTGTGTTAATAATAGCACGCTGTCGCGCGAGGACTATGAATTCACCTCGTTCGTTTTTGTTTGAAGTTTACAGTACTCGCCACCCGCGACTACGAGTCCGAGTATCCGGAGCCCTAATCCGTCAAGGCCCATCCCACGTCAAAGAGAAGACAAGAATCAAGACACCGGGGAAGAGTTGTCACGTCAATGACCAAGTAGAGCATAAGTAAGTATCCAAGCATTAATGCGTCATCAAAGCCTCGAGCCTCAGAAGTCCGATATCACAGGCATAGCAGTGTGGGATAGACGCAGGGAAACACGGTTCGGATGCAGACCGCAGGGACATGTACACCTTCCGAAAGCCACCGGATGAAAGGATGGTCAACGAATGACATGCGACAGCGAGTCCGAGGGACAGCATTGCAGGAATGAGAAGTAACGAGTCGGCAGCCGCCGTCGGAGCTTCAAACTGTGCTAAAGGGACCGTTTACCATTTTTGGAATGATTCCTTACCTCGAGGGCAAGCTAATCGTGCGGATCCGCATACCCCTTTGCTCTTTGCACGCCTTCACACTGCTCACGTCTGACTAGGCCAAGCTGCGGCCATTGAAAATTAATGGCGTTGCTTCGACGTCTACCGCGATTCGTGTACTATTCTCACCTCGCGTCTGCGTGTGCGAATACTTACCACATCTGCCTGATCTCACCCGGAGTACTGAGCCATGCTGGTGGTCTGCCCTCTTAGTCTAGTCTCCCCACGCTCTAATGAACCTGACTGCGACGTCTGTCTGTGTCGGCTTTCCATACCCCACATATTTCACCGTCGCGGACGTGCACTACGGTGAGTAACAAGGACCTACAGTCCTCCATGCCCGATGACCGGCCGGCGGCTGTTGAGCTCGTACTGTAATGAATTGAATATGACGCAGACAAAGTAGGTGATCAAATTCGTTGTATTGATTCATTTTATCGACATCGATCAGGAGCACCACGAGTAGCTATAGAATAGGTACGCGTTCCTTGCTTGAACGCGTATCAACCTCGTACCCTACCTAGGGCGCAGCTTATTCTTTGCGATCCCCGAGTCCCCGATGCCCGAGCAGTCGTGAATTCGAGGAATTGACTATCAGATTTCAAGGGCCCAGTAATACAATCCCAAGTGAATGTGAGCTCTCTTTCGCTTTTTTAATTGAGATCGTCGAGCTTATATACGTTGAAGATCCTCCCAGCGTCTTGACAGCTTCTCTCCCCCACTCCCTCTGCGAGTGTCGCCTGTCCTCTTCTTTTCTTGCGGGCATCTCATGTCTAGATAATCTACCCCTCACCGCGGACTTGCTAGAATCAACTGACATTGGGTGGACGCTGCTGCAGTACGAACGAAAAAATGGACCTGGCTCGGTCTCGAAGCCGAGGTGCACCCTCTGTAACCTGGGTATTGCACAGTCTAATACACGCTGGGTTGCGGTGAGTTGGAGGTTCGGCGTCGTTTGTTGATATCACAGGTACTATCCCCGTTCATGGGCACGTCTATCCATAAGCGGTACTGAGGGTCCGGGGGTCGGGGGTGGGCGCAAAGCGGTCAAGGAGACTGCCGAGCGTAGTAAACGGGAGCGAAGTGCTCCGAGGCGTAAGGACCGTGTCTTTTCTTGACGTGAGCTTCTAGACGACAATCCTATTCATTTCCGGTCTTTTCATCGCGGGAGTGCCAAGGGCGTGCAGTATTTTGAAAAATGTATTTGAGAAATGACGAGGAAAGGAAATGTTGACAAGTGTTCAGGCATGAAACGCCGAAAGAGAAAAACGGATTGGACTCCGTTGATGGATGCCGGCAAGGACCGAGCTATCTGCGAATCGGGGTGTCGATTATGTCAGAGGCCAGATATGGGAGGGTGGTTCGTTTCTTTGTTTCGTGAAGCAGCTCGAGGCGACGCGAAAGAATGCAGATATGGCGCTCGTAACCCGACGCGGCCAGGCGGAGAGTGGAGGAGGTGTGTACCAAAGGAGTGGAGCTGTGCCTGGGGAGGGGATCAGGCGGACTGAACCAGGTTAGCGGACAGATCAAACTGGGTTTGAGCGGATTTGGACGTGTAGAGGACGAACCTGGATGATTAGTCCCGGCACCTGCTACCATACAAAACGGCCAAGAGGAGCCAGTGTCTCTCTCGCACTTCCGCCCGCCTAGAACGATCCATCCGAGACCCACCCTCTCCAAGTCGTTTACTTATACTCGCAGAGCTCGACCCTACGTGCGTTCAATTCAACCATCATCCAATTCATATTCCCTTATTCTATACACCCAGCACAACTCCAACATGAATCGCTTCGACCAATACACTCCCCGGACTCCATTTGCCGATAATGCCCCCGCGACATACAAATCAGAAAGGCGCGACGACCGTGGCTCCCAGTCTGGCTCTGACGACGGCTACTACAACGACACAAAGCCTTCCGACGACAATGAAGGTGTGTACAGCGCGCTCTGCCCGACGCTTGTAGCTCAATGCCTTGCAGAAGACGGTTCCCTTACCTCCCAGAGCCTGAATGCCGACGGGACCCCCAAGCGCCCGATGAACGCGTTCATGATCTTTGCTCGCCGACGCCGCCCCCAGGTTTCTGCAGAGAATCAGTCCATGCGCACCGGCGAGATTAGTAAAATTCTTAGCAAGGAATGGACGACCATGTCGACAGTGAGTTGTGCGCGCTATCATGTCTAGCGCCGTGCTTATTGCCTTTAGACCGACAAACAGTTCTATCTCGACCAGGCTAAACAGCTCAAGGAAAACTTCAACTCAAAGTACCCCGACTACGTCTACCGCCGTCGTCCCAATAACTCGCGCAAGAAGCGCAAGACCGATCCTCTTGGGCGGCCCGACGCGGCCGAGCTCGGAGACGACATGAATCCGCTCGGTGACTTTGGTGAACCTTCCCCATCGGAGGCGTCAGATGGCCCTCCCGACCACAGCCTTGATCTCTTCCCGAGACTCAACCCGCACTTTGAGACGGGTAATCACTCGCGCATGGCTACCTTTCCCTTCTCTTCGTCGTCCCCCCACCCAGAGCGCCTTCCGCCCTTCATGAATGATCACCGCCTCAGTCACTCTGTGTCTTCCCCGCGCCTTGCTAGTCAAAATGGGTATCCCCCCTACGGTAACTCTGGCATGTACAACGACCACACTCACGGCCACGCGCCATATCCTGGCTGGATTGACAGAGGCGCGCCATCCCCAAAATCCTACGCGCCGTCACCTTCGTCTTACTCGCCAGGCTCTGCCGCGTCACCCAATGGAACATCCTATCCATTCCCTACTCTGAATACACCGTTCTTTCCGACAAGCCACGCGAACGGTTATCCATCCGCGTACGAACCGCGCGGGTACACTGCATCGCCGTCGCTCAGGGATGACGGCTACCCCCGCCCACGCGCGCTGCCTCCTCTCAGCAATCTCACGTCCCCCACGTCCACCATTCCCTCAATCGATGCAGGGTTCAACTGGAACCGTGGGGAAAGGATAGATACGTGATCCTCCCGTGCCCCTCTCCATTTCTTTTTTGCTCCGCTTGCTCCGTTCGCTGTTTCCAATTGTACTGTACTCATATCTCAAAGTCTTACTTACCTTTTGGGCTCTTTTGTCGTCTTAGTATCGCGCAAGCAGAAATACAATCTCAACTTGTGCCAAGCTTTTCCAAGCTACATTGTATTTTTGGCCCAACACGAAATAACACCGCCGGTCGCCCTTTTTGTGTCTCCTAACTGACTTGCCCGCTCTCGAGTAGATCTGGTCGCAATCTCGCTTGACGACCAAGCTGTGCGATATCCTCGTTACCTCGCTCACGGGAACGGGGGGACACAGGTAGATAACCCCAACCCGCGTCATAAACACGTCGTCTCTTCGGATTCGGTGTGGGGTAAAAACAAATTCATCATATCATATGAAGATCACGATCGGAGAAATTATAGGGACCTGAAAGACGTGGACGTGTTCTTTGTAAATTAAAACGGCATCCAGGAGCGCGTTCCCAAGAATGGTCATCATGCCGGTTCGGTCGTGCGAGTTTCTCATGGACAGCGTATGGAGCGCAAGCGAGATGGGACACTACTCCGCGTGTTTGCACCCGTCGATCGTGAGAGAGAGAGACTGGGAATGGGCTGCGTCGCTCTCACCACACACATGTGGCGAATCTTCGCGTAGAATATGCGCTGGAATCATTGTTACACTACTACGCATCAGATGAAACAGAATGATGTGACATGAGGATGATGCGCACCATGATCTACCCACTAAAAAAACATAGTGTCCAACACGATGAACATACTTTCAAAGTTTCGAATTCGGATCAGCTCAACAGTTGATTGCTTTTGTGTTCCGTGTGCCCAATTCCAAATTTCCTCCAATTCAGTCATCCAAAAAATTAGCCTTTGATGTCGCCTTTAATGGCCACTATTCATTTCCAGTACGTGCAGAGCGAACGTCGTATCTTCGTCGTGCCGTAATGACGTGCCAAGGGTGTGGTTGTGAGAAGGAGAAGCGGGGGACCTTACGAAAAGATAGAGAGCCATGTACCTGGTCTATTAGTAGGGGGAGCGAGGCATTTATGTTCGGTGGCAAGTCGGCTTTGGGAGGCTCGAAGTCTTCAGGGAAACATTGGCCATCTGTTCATCAACCCAAGTCGAGGCGAGTGTTATTTTTGGGATCATCCACCCAGACCCAGCAGGCTCGACGTTGATGCATGCAAAGGTACAAAGAAGGTTGCTCGCGATCCTTATCACATCAAAACATCTTGATCAACTCGACATCCAAACGCGATAACGAACCGCGCTGAACTCTAGGGCTTTGCACGGGATCTCGTAACGGTGACAGACGTCCAAGGCACACGGAAGAAGTGACGTGGTTCACAGCATGGGCAAACCTGACCGCTTTCCCCATCCTAGCATACAAGCTTTGAAGACCATTGCGGCTCCGAGTGGGGAGTGGGCGAAGCACGACGTGTGCCCATCATCACACCAGCGCCCCAACGGCAAGCGCCCCACCGCAGACACACACACTGATGGTGGCGCGCGCCAAACAGAAACGAGTTTGCAAGGGTTACAAGTATAACGTACACATGTCAGAACGCACAAGGTGGGCGATAGGGCTGCTGATGGCACCAAAAGAGCTTACGAGCATTCCTCCCTCCCTGTGGTGGTGGTGGTGTTCAAGGCATTAGGCTAAAAGGAGGCTTACCGTGAACTCGGGGCTGGAAACGTGCGCCTGCGCCTGGGAAGGTTGAAAGGTCAGACGGTGTGTGCGCCTGAGAGTGGGTGTTCCCGACGTTCGACCGATAGGAAGTTTCTAGTACTAGGCGCGCGAGAAGACCGAGAGGTGGGTGGCTGGCTGCTTCCGGGCGCCAGCGCTTTGGAACGTGTCGTAAACTTCGCGGACGAGATTATGGGCCGGATAGTTGTTTGGCATTGCAGCCGGAGGATAATAACGTGACTGGCGACCATCGTTTGGTGTTGGCGTACATCATCCCATGACCAGTTTTTTATGTAAAGCGCGCGACAGAGGCTTTTCGTTGGCTCTAGATGGTTTGGATGTTTAAGTTTGGTGAAGAAATACAGAACAACGTACCTTGTCGAAACCATCTTGAAGGGGAGAGTTACGATACGGCATGACCGAAAGCCGATACTTATGGACATTCTGGACGAAACACGCAGATCACTTTCTCCGAGGGCGCGAGCGCCCTGATGTGATTGCTGATCACCTATGAATATGAACGTGAGGGAGAACATGATCGCGTCGAAGTGCACGATAGACTTGGATCTGCGGTTCACGTTTAGAGGTCTTTGCCACGGTAGTTGAGCACATGTCGCATCCAATCGTTGCTGCGACAGAACAGAAAGTTCTTGGCAGATAAACCACGGTTCAATGTGCTGCTGCATGTCGTTAGTACTAGTCGGAGGTTTTGTAATCCCTAGGCGAACCAAGAAAAATAACATATCTCAGCCCGGAAGATTAACGCCTCAAACTTACGTGGTTGATCTCCTCCGACGCGTTCAATTCCGAGGTGAGGATATAGCCGGTCGTGTTGTGCGAATTAACACGGAATTACTAGCCTTGCACCGGGGCTGTAATGCCTCTTGTGCGAGAAACAGCATCGCCGCCGATTCTTCTCAAAGACGTGTGAGAGGAAGAGGAAGACCACTTACAGCGTGGTCCAAAGTGAGGTTTAACATTCGGCGATCTCCAGAATTCGTAACGACGCGTCTTTGAAGGTCTTGCTAGTATTAGTCGGTAACCCAAGTCCCGAAGGACAGGGAAGGCTAGTAGTCATCGATTTATCCTCGAAGGCCAAATCATCGGATACCAAATTCCCCATTGGAAAAAAACACTGTCCAGTCCACTCGTTCGTTCTGCTAATCCCGATGAGGCTGAAGAACAAGAAACAACAAAAATAATTGCCATCGGCGAGCATGGTCCCCATGCGCTTTGCCGTATGTCCTATGGAGATAGCGCTTGTCGGAGAATTTGGTGTTCCATCCACAAGAGCTAACGTACTAGGGAGAGCACACCTGTTAGCGCACATCGATGAGCAAAATGGCTACAAGCACGAGTCTTGAACGATTTCGAAACTGCTTCCGAGACTCGAGTTTCTGAAAAAGGATGTCGGGAATCTATACGTGTTTTCGAACAATCCTTTGCGAATGCGAGGAGGAAACTTACGTATGACGTGGAAAGAAAACATCATGTTGCGCTAATCATACACCAAATGCATCTCAAGGGCTCAACGCGTGAGCACGGTCGGACTATTCCTAGGAAGTCTACCCACCCACCCACTTCTGCTGAGCTGTTTCGATACAGTTAGAGTGGCCCACGGTAATGGGTTAGTGGAAGAGACCCCCGATGGTCGGGGGAAACCAGAGAACGGATAGTGCGTTCCCGACCACCATGGAGTTGGTGGCATTATCAAGTTTTTTGGGGGTGGACGCACCGCAAGGCGTAGCACCTCATGGCCACGACGTGACTCACCATAGTAGGGCCAGGTCATATCCATTGGGGAAACTGGACCTCCAGATGAGGTAAAAGAAGTAGGTGGAAAAACAGCAGGTAAGCCCGTGATAGGAAAGGATAAGACGATTCCACCCAGAACATGGCACCCGTCGCGTGGAACGCTTGCATCCGAGAAACATTAGTGTATGAGTATGTCCGGACACGGAAGGCGCTTCGCTGAAGGGAATCAAGTCATGAGTCAACGGTTCCTCGGGTACATGAACGCCACTAACCTATCGACAAGCGAGAAAGTCACAGTCGATCGGAATAAAATGCGTTATCCACCGGGTGCTAGTACAGGATTTTTTGCGGCACCGAAGAAACGTCGATATAGCGAACTGGATAACCACACTCGGTTCGTTTTCGACAAAGCTTAAAGTTTTTTGGGCATTTTTCCGTCCGGGCCGGGCGATCGGTTAAGTCAGATGATACGCCCAGTGGTCGTGCGGCCGCCATGAAGAGTGCACGATGGACCAAAGATTGTGTGAATGCGACAGCAGGAAGTGAGACAGCAGGACAATGGTGGCGCGAGTGGAGTGGCGGATCTTCGGCGCGAACAGGTCACAGCCATGTGCCTTGTGACAGCACAACACCGTGCACTTTACCGTCACACTAATTCTGTCTTTCCTAAAGGATAAGCGAAAGCATGTTATCAGGAAGAGATTTTACCTTCAAATGTATCTGGAATTGTGTCTAGACTTGGGTGAGCAAACCTTGGTGGGTCCAAGTGCTACAGCCAAACACCCGACAAATAGCCAAAAACAGCAACGGCTCTTCCTCTGCCCACCATTATTGCGGTTAATCTCGCCACTCGGGAATAACACTTGCTAAACACTGTGGTAGGCTGTGCCCATTGCCTACCGCTTTCAAGTCCTCATACGGCAACTAGATTGGCCATCTCATCTCAATCATAGAATCAAGATCTCCCGGAAAATCCCGTTGTGGCGGCCGAACGTTCGTCTTTGGTATACAGTGCTTATGGTAACGGGCTTATGATGTGAAAGATTGACGCTATGATGATCGAGCTACCTCAAGAACTGGTCGAATCTATTGTGGACCACTTATCAGACGACACACCAGCTCTGGTGTCACTGCTCAACGCCTCACGAATCTTCGGGGGAAGGGTGAGAACGCATCTGTACCGGCGTGTCGATCTGGTCGTGAACTACTCCTATTCGCGCTCATCGCAGTATGCGCTCTCTACCCGCTCGGAGCGGTTCCTCTACCTCGTCTCATCAGCGCCCGCGATCGGAGATGCAGTCATGGAGCTAACGTGCGACATCCAACCTGTCCGCGTCAAACCTTCTCTCCGTTTTTCTCCATATTGGAAACATGTCAGAGATATCGTCGTTCGTCTCAGGCTGTAAGCCCGCTTACACAGAACGGACATATCGGACTTCTCTATACTTAGATCTACACAACGATCGGACGTACTTACTTACTTTACTTCCGTACCTCCACCTCGACCCGAACGAAGACGCTTTGATCCAGTTATCGAACGTGCGACTTTCGACTTAGTGGCTCGACGGTATAGTCGAGCTTACACTTTTTTTTTAACTGCAGTCTCAAAGCGAGATTTACCGACCCACCGACGCCGTTACAGAAACCGAACCGAACACTGAAATTGACCCCGCCGTGAGTAAAATACATTCATTGACACACGAACCGACTACACAATGCAGACCATTAAGAAAGCCCTGAAAATTATCGCCTGGATGCCGCCAAGACTGCCATCGCGTAGTTCGAATAGATTGAGAAAGAAACAGCTCGCCGGAAATGCCGAAGAGAAAGATGGTTCCTCCCCACTATCATCCCCGCCAAACTCTCCTGCGCCTGTACCATCGCCTACACGCACGCGGTCGAACTCACCCGACGAAACCGGTGCAATCGGCACCCCAACTTCGGAGGACGGCGCTTCTATTGCAAAGAAGACCAACGTGGCCAAACACCCCAAAACCAGCGTCATATCCCCAGAGGATTCAGACGACTCTTCTTCCTCTTCGGACTACCACCACCCACTGCTGCGCCCCAAAACTCGTCCCACTGCACCTTCCGCGCCGCCATCGTTAACCATGCCCTCCAATACAGACGCCATCGCAACCGCCATCATCTCGTCGCGTGTCGAAACATCGAACCCGAAAAGCGTGCCCATGTTCAAGGCCGGTGTGGATGATATCACGCCTGCCGACATCAACGAGTGGGAATACTCGGCCAGCAACTATCAGAAAATCCGGGCCGTCGACCCTACCACTGTCATCGCCACTCTTGCCACTGGCTTCCAAGATCCGATGCTGAAAAATGCGTACAAGAACAACAGCAAGGCTTGGGATGCGATGTCGATCGCGGAGGTGGCTGAAGAGATGCGAAAAGAGTTCCTGCGCGACGACTGGTCCGACACTCTCCGCACCGACATCCTTTCCTGTGCACAGGGCGCCGACGAGAGCTTTGCCTCTTGGTACAACCGCTTGTCCGTCGCGTCGCTGCTGTTGACCGCTACCACGAACCCCATCACAACTGAACGCCTCCTTGATCACCTCCGCACTCGTATGCTGCCCTCTCTCCAGATAGAGCACGACAACGACAAGAACCTGAAGAAAGAGAAGAATATGAAGAACTTTGTGGCCGGCATGAGGGACATCGAGAAGAAGTGGAACGACGAGCAGGAGAAGGTCGCGAAGATGGTAGGAAACGCGACCAAGCGCGAACGCGCGGGTACCGCCACCGCCTCTCTGCCCAACAAACGCCTGAACAACGGCTCCAACGCTCCGAATACGCGCACACAGCCCTCCCACACCAGCTCCCAACCGTCTTCCAACAACACCACCGTTAAATGCCCACCCCTTACAGATGCCGAAAAGGATTACCTGCGCAAGAACCGCGGCTGCATGAAGTGCCGTCGACGGAACGTCGCCCATATTTCTAGCGACTGTCCGAACGGTTTTCCTTCGGGTACCACATACAAAGGTATCACGATGTCGGACGGTTCCACGCTCGCTACGGACGCGCCAAAGCGTCCAAGCAACGCCGCACCCATCGCCGCCGTTGAACCCGTTGCACACATCCGCGGGAATATCCCCGCTTCGCTGACTGCACCGACCAACACTAGTTCCGTCCTCGGCATGGGGGATGGGGACTCTGACGACTCCGACACTGATGAAGTAACGAACATGCTGAACCGCTCCATGTCTGCACCTCCGGTGAGTCCTCACTCTACTGCCCCTCCTGTCTGTTCAATCACGTCGGATCCCGTTCCATTCTCTGTACCGCACGTCCAATGGCCCTGTGCCATACGAACACGCACTTCCGATGCCCCGTTCTTTCTGAATGCACTAATTGACTCCGGATCCCATATAGTATTGATCCGCGAAGAATTCGTCCAAATGCACTGTTTATCCCGCCGCAAGTTATCAGAACCGATACAGATATCCACCGCTCTCTCCTCCGCTATAGATTCCCCAACGACCCTCACCGAATGGGTGAAACTGAAAGTCTCTGACCGTAATGATGTATGGAAATCCCGCCCTGTTCGCGCAATCATCGCGCCCAACCTATGTTCTGATTTGATACTCGGCCTCCCGTTCTTAACAAGCAATAAACTCGTTTTTGATGCCGATAATGTGACCTTGACTGATAAGACCAGGGATTTCGACATTCTTCGCCCAGTCTCGAAGACGAACAGACCCCGCATCGTCAATGCGCAAAACGAGCGACGGGAAAGGGAGAGGACGCTGAAGGCTGAAAACCAGTCTCTCCCCTTCGCAGGCAGCTCCCCATACGAAACGACAAGCGAATGTCTTACAGATAACGAATACATGCGACTATGCGAGCGTAATCCAGTGGCCGCCGTTCGGGACAGGATCGAAGAATTGGCGACCATGAAGAAGTGCGAAGCACTCGAATCTGGAACGAAACATCAATACGCCGACGTCTTCCAACCGGTACCACACGTGAACTTAATGCCCAAGGACACCTTCAAAATGTCAATAAAGGTAAAAGACGCAGACAAGAAGATAAACTCGCGCTCGTATAGCAGCCCAAAGAAGTACCGTGACGCCTGGCAGACGCTGATCGACCGACACCTCGAGGCTGGCCGTATACGCCCCTCACAATCCGAATTCGCTTCCCCGGCCTTCCTCGTACCGAAAGCTGACCCGAATGCGTTACCGCGCTGGGTGAACGACTACCGACAACTAAATGCGAATACGATCAGTGACAACTACCGAATGCCGCGTGTCGACGAGATACTGTCAGATGCGGGCAAAGGAAAGTGGTTCTCTAAAATGGACATGACCGACAGTTTCTTTCAGACGTTTATGGACGAAGATTCCGTCAAGTACACTGCTGTCAACACGCCGCTCGGGACATTTGAATGGCTAGTGATGCCACAGGGACTGAAGAACTCACCGGCGGTTCACCAACGCCGTGTCAACGACGCACTGCGGCAATACATCGGCGTTATCTGCCATGTTTACCTGGATGACATTATCATATGGTCCCAAACTCTGGAGGAACACGTACAACACGTTCGGCTCATCCTGGACGCGCTCCGAAAGGCAAAGCTATACTGCAATGAAAAGAAATCACAGTTCTTCCGTACTGATATTGACTTCTTAGGTCATCACATCTCACGACGCGGAATCGAAGCTGACTTCAAGAAAGCGGAGAAGATCATTAATTGGTCAACACCCAAGTCCACGACAGAAGTACTGTCCTTCCTGGGACTCGTACGTTACCTCGCAAACTTCCTGCCCGGCCTCGCTGAGCAAACCGCCATCCTGACCCCACTGACGACGGATGCTGCCCGCGCTGCCTTTCCAGAATGGACACTTCGACACCAGAACGCTTTCGATGCGATCAAGAAGATCGTCACATCCCGAGAATGCTTAACGGTTATTGACCACGATGATACCTCCGGAGTCAACAAGATCTTTGTGACGTGCGATGCTAGCGACTTACGTACCGGCGCCGTCCTGTCTTATGGCCCCACCTGGGAAACTGCACGCCCTGTGGCTTACGATTCTATGCAGCTAAAGAAGGCCCAACTGAATTACCCGGTACACGAAAAAGAGCTGCTGGCGGTAATTCGTGCTCTGAAACGCTGGCGCACTGACCTGATTGGGAATGAGTTCATTGTCTACACCGACCACCGCACTCTGGAGAACTTCGATGGACAACGCGACCTGTCACGACGACAAGCTAGATGGATGGAAACCATGTCCCAGTATGATTTTACCATAACATACATCCCTGGAATCGACAATACTGTCGCCGACGCTCTGTCTCGTTACTGCCCACCGAATGACTGCGAACCCAACGACCTCGACGCAGACGACGACTACCGCTCCGCTTGCTGGCCGCCGCGCACCACGTCCGCTGTAGCCTCCGTACTGAAAATCACCGCGGACAAGAGCATTGTGGACGACATTAAGGAAGGTTACACAAAGGACAACTTCTGCGCAAAGTTCGCTTCCGGGGAGAAACTGTTACCAAATGTATCCGAAAGGAACGGTCTGTGGTACATCGGTGACCGCTTGCTGATACCGCGTTACGGGGACATACGAGAAACTCTGTTCCGATCCGCGCACGACGCGCTGGGCCACGCAGGCGGAGACAAAGCCTACGCCGCACTACGTGATGCCTACTACTGGCCAAACATGGCGCGAGACCTTCGCGAAGCCTACATCCCGGCATGCATGGACTGTCTACGCAACAAGGGGACTACAACAAAACCTGCGGGCCCTTTACATCCTTCACCAATACCCGACAGCCGTGGATCCTCAGTGGGCATCGATTTCATCGGACCGTTACCGGAAGACGAGGGTTTCAACGCCATTGTAACAATGACCGACCGGTTAGGTTCTGATATTCGAATTATACCGACTCGTAACGATATCACCGCTGAAGACTTCGCTGTAATATTCTTTAACGAATGGTACTGCGAGAACGGCTTACCAGATGACATCTTCTCAGACCGCGACAAACTGTTCGTTTCAAAATTTTGGAAGGCGTTCACACAGATATCCGGAATCAAGCTTAAGATGTCTTCCGCGTTCCATCCTGAATCCGACGGCATTTCTGAACGCAGCAACAAGTCCGTTAACGAGGCGATCCGCTTTTACGTCGACCGCCAACAGAAGGGATGGGTAAAATGCCTCCCGATTATACGATTCAACATAATGAATACTGTCAACGCCTCTACGGGTTTTTCTGGTTTCCAACTCCGGATGGGACGTTCACCGAGAACAATGCCCCCAATCGTACCGACGGTACAGACTCTGTCTGACGCTGAGAAGCTGGCACATGAGGTTATCGATGAACTGAATACGCGCACCGCCGAGGCACAGGATGCTTTAACTGCTGCTAAAGTTAGCCAGGCTTCTTCGGCAAATAAACACAGAGCGGATGACCCCGACTTCAACATCGGCGACCGTGTTCTACTGTCCACCTTCCACAGGCGACGCAATTACGCGAACAAGGGACCTAAGAAGGGCGAGAAGAGAGCTGCTAAGTTCTTTCCCCGCTTCGACGGCCCTTACACGATATTAGACAAGGATACTGACCATTCGACCTATACCCTAGACATACCAACGTCAAATGAATTCCCGACATTCCACGTCTCCCTCCTCCGGCGGTACACTCCCAACGATGACGGCTTGTTCCCGTCCCGCAAGCTCGCGCAACCTGGTCCTGTAATGACTGAGGACGGGCTTGAAGAATACTTCATCGAGAAGATAGTTGACGAACGCAAGCGTGGCCGTGGCCGTCAATACCTTGTCCGGTGGAGAGGGTACGATGCAGGACACGACCACTGGCTCTCACGCACGGAACTCGCCGACTGCGAAGCCCTTGACGTATGGGAGGAACGTTCGACCACAGCGCGATAGCCTAACGGTATCGCCGCTATCTGCAGAGCCTCTCCCTCTGGGCACCTTTTTAGATGATGACCGGTTTCGGGAAGTGGGTTAGCGCGGTAGCTTTTTCCCACTGGGTTTTAACGCACCCGACGCCGGTTGATGTTGAGTTGAAATTTTTTGCTGCATTTTCTTTTTCAGAGGGTGGGCGAGTGTAAGCCCGCTTACACAGAACGGACATATCGGACTTCTCTATACTTAGATCTACACAACGATCGGACGTACTTACTTACTTTACTTCCGTACCTCCACCTCGACCCGAACGAAGACGCTTTGATCCAGTTATCGAACGTGCGACTTTCGACTTAGTGGCTCGACGGTATAGTCGAGCTTACACAGGCGCCTCGATGTTATCCATCTCCAGAATCATACCAGTCTGACGGGCTTCATATACGTCTCCAGCCTGACCGAGGCATTGGCGTCATCTACTGTTTCCAAAATATCCGTTCTGGGCAACTTCGTCGCACCGCAATGCCTCGCTTATTTCCTCTCCGCTTTCCCCAACGTAACAGCACTGCACATCAAGGATGTTCTCCATGACAAGACGAAAATGGCTGGCGTTGATTTATTCCCTTCCCTGCCATGTATTCAAGAGCTCTTGATACAGAAATCCTCGGCCTTCCTCCAAGCGCTACGGATAGAGAAGTGGCCCATTGCGTTGACGGGTCTGTGCCGGCTCGTACTACTCTGGTTCCAGGAAGTCAATGGCCACAATGACTGGGAAATACTTCGGGAAGTCCTCGATCATGTTGATGTTCAGGAACTGTACCTTCAAGTTACGGAATGGACGACACATTTTGACTACGGTAAGCTCGCATTTCGATCCAAATATTATGACACATCAACTTTGAGTAGGCATTTATGGCTTTGCTCGAGTTCCTCATTTGACTATCCAACTTCGATATAGCTGCCCATACGTGTCATGGCTCGCGGAAGTCTTGTCAAATGCTCCGAAGCATTACGACCAAGCAACTTTGAAGTCTTTGATTCTTGTCACCCACTGGGATCAGGTTTCCCCGGACAGAGATGACTTCTCAGCGCTTGGGGCGGCTCTTTCCCTTCCCCACTTTCCAACCTTCCTCGGAATCCGTGTAGTATTCATTCATTACTCGATAACAGAACCTGCTATTCGCCGGCTCCTTCATGACAACACACAAGCTGTCTGGAATGCTTTAAAGGAGGCTGGATTGAAGGGTCGAGTGAATGTGGAAAGCAGACAGGTTCCATCCATCGATACGTATTTCAAAGACCTCTAACGGCAATTGTTAATAGTCATGCGTGTAAATTGTCCTTTCTGCTATATCGACCGTACATTCGTGCCGTTAGCCCATATCGAACAGACACTACGAAGTTCGTCTCAGCAGCAGGAATAGCAGTCAAAAGTCTCGACCGGTAGAAGCAACGTAGCGTCGGGTGAGCCGACATCACCGAGAGCGGGAGGATCATCGAGCAGTTGTGGAGAACGAAAGTACGCGGCGAAGGCAAAGACTCAGAGTCTGGCATACAATAACAACAACGCGCGTCAATTGAACTCAGAAGGATCGGGCCGGATTGTCGAACATGGCTTGTCCTTCGCTTTCTTGGCACATGCGAATTAAGTATAGTCTTGAGAACAAGGGTAGCATCGGTGACTGGAGTTGTTGTTAGTACTGTATGACATACCAGAAAGACAGATGTGTGTTCATGTTGCAGAGCACCCAGTCATTTGAGAGGAATCGGGCCCGGTCGGAGATCTCTGCGTTGCGTCAAATCTCTAATCCTACGCGCGCACCAATCACTCCATGTTTCATGCGGGAGAGCGAGTGACGCGAGCAGAAGAGGGAACGTGATCAGAAAAGAGTACAACCTCGATGAATGACGAGAGCTAAACCGCCAAGGAAAACGGTGGGAAGGAAGATGCATAGAGGGGTACAGAGTATCGGGTTTTCTTGCGAAGGCTTCAACAAATCATCGACGGTGATGTTCACGTGTTGGATAACCGCTTCGGTGAGGCCTTGAAACAGATTAGATTTGGTGCGCCGATTGCAGCCATCCGACAAAGAGAGTGGCATAAGAGGCGGAGCTCATCGCCGGTGACTTCTCCAGGACTAGTGTGCGATATTACCACGTACACACCGTCGACGACAGCAGCGCCGTGAGCTTCGCACGCCAGCAGCTCCGCGATATCGCCCAGGTGAAAGACCGAACAGACAGGAAAATAATCGGTCGGAGTAAACCCATCCTGGAGCCTGTACAGATGCAGCTCTTTTAGAGAATCCGGATCCTTTGCAAGATGGCTCGGCCCCGGAGTCAGAAGTCTTGGTCCGCTGGATTCACCGCCCATCACGTTCTCACGCGTGATGTTCACGGTGCTCACTGAGCGAGACCACCGAGTGCCTCGCAAAGGCAGGAGACCGCCAGTACATCCGCGTCTATGGGCATGTGCCAGGCCCAGGGTTCTTCTCGCACGGTGGAATCAGAATCGGGGAGATGCACAGATCAAAACATAAAGCCGAGAAAGATCTAGCATCAGTTATGAGTCATTTGAGTCCTTGTTGGTGTGATGTTGATGGGCAGAAGTGAAGCGTCGAATCAGTTGAACGCAGCGACAGAGTATGAGGGAACCACGCGTCTGCGATATTGATGCTACCCATTCCCAATTACAGGCCTGTGGGATGCTTTAAAGTCTGCGAATATATCAACTTTCGAATGTATGGAGAATAATCTGGCGCGTACTGTATGTAGGTCATTCATGGCGACAACATAACATCTCCGCAAGGCAACCGACCGACCGATTGTTCGACATGTCAGTGGTAAGTGATGAACTTGAATGCTCGGTTAGCGACTGTGATCCGGAGATATCGCATGTCAAGGTGCCCATTTGTTCAAAGGCTCGAGTGTCACGAGGAACTACAGCAGACGTTTCCAACCCCAGATATCGTAGGATCACGAAGTCACTGACGTGTGAGCCTAGCGAAATTTTCAGAACGGAGGTGGGAGACGCACATAGCGCATTTTAACGCTAGGAAAAGACGGCGCTGGCTGCATCTCCAGTCTTGTCGTCGCGTCGCCAAAAAAGCTTCCAAGATCTAATCGAGTTCCTTATGTCAAGGACAGCGAAACCGCCGGACGATCCAACTAGAGAGCGCCGTTAAACAATTAGACGACGGAACAAGATACGATGTATGCACCAAAAGATATAGTGACAGAAGACCCTTCCGTAAAGTCGACAATGCCAACCCGGACGTCGCTGGCGCGTTGTTCAAAAGAGCGCCTCTATTCAATCTCCTCATAGGCACATATTTTCAGCATACCCCATACACGAAAGGAGTACTGTCAGAGCTAATTGGCGGCAGTGAATACCACGCGATTTGACGATAGTATCATGTAGTTTCTTGTGCCTGTGCGAGTCAGCCGCCAGTGGTTTACATCTCGATAGCGGTCCGACTCCGAGAAAGCGGCTAGAGCCCCGTACAATGTCCTATTCAGGAGGCACCAGAAATACTGGTAGGAGAGTCATTTTATTGAACGTTGTTGATGCTCTAGAGATTATACTTGGGGATGGAAGTCGACGCGTGGACGTTGAAATGAAGTCAATGGCCTGATCGGACGGATCAAATCTTCCGGTGCGCCGTCGAAATGATCACACGGTTGACTTAGCCCAGCCTTCGACCACTACTACTTTGAGGAGATGGCGACTCCTACGGATGTAGGGCATAATTCTGTACGAGGACAGGGCCTCCACACTTATATCCCGGTTGACGACCGCTCTTAGGCCAGCGTAGGAGCTCTGCCCCAAGAACAGGAACTTGAAAAACGACAACAGGCCTCTTCACAATATGTACGCACCTCGTTCGTTCCGTTACATAGCATCTTAGGCGATTTCGTTCCTAGTCCGGGAATACTTCTGCCTCATGGGACTGGCGCCTCGTCCGTCGTGACACATTGTCGTAGGTGCAGACCTTATTCGATCTACATGATTTCACACAATCTGTGGACTAGCGATAATCCCAGTCTAAATATGATCGTCCTAAGGAATCCCCTGACATTCTCTTGGCCCCCGCTTTCTGATCCTTCGACTATGGTAGAGCAATCGCCGCGAGAGCGGGCACTGTCGAGCGCAATATGTAACGCCATCCCTACACCGCGGAAAATAAAGTCACCACCTGCGAAATATGTGTCTGTCCCTACACCTGAGAAGAGGAGGAAGCGTTCAGCCGGTGATCCTGATGTTCAGCCAGTGAGGATTTCCTGCTGTGTTGCATTGGACTCTAGATGACGCGATTTTTAGGACGCCCCGCCAGTGAGAAAACGTATTTGGAATAGAAAGCAGGCTCGCCTCGTTCTGGTTTGCACTGTTATACCCACAGATTCTCGAAGGGATTCATCTGAACGTCTGATAGGTGACCAACGCAGGAAGCTTTGTTGGCTCGCATATCGTTGATACTCTCCTGAGATCTGGTTACGCAGTTCGCGGGTATGCCGGCATACATAATATACCGTCGCGCCCTTTAGCCACTTACATCTAGGACTGTCCACTCATCGCGTCTACAAGAAATTGCCTCATGTCGCGCATCTCGCATGTATGCGAAGGACCTAGCCTGGGTATCTATTGACGATCCTGCCACTGCTGCCTTCCAAGGCGTACTAGAAGGTCAGGCTATGCGGGTTGTATAATATCAGTATTTGACGTGACTTGAAAGGTGTAAAGGCCGTAATACACGTACCTGCACCGCTGCCTCTTGGTCGGCGGCCTGAAGAGACTGTCGAAGTGCGTGCTCTGCATTAGGTCTAGCTCGGCATGGGGGGTATAGCGCCTAACTCCATACTAGACATCGATGAAAGGAATATTGAATGTCCTCGGACAAGCTTTCGCTGCGGGTGTCATGAGGGTCATCGTCACGGGTACATGGGTAACTACAATGACGCGTGAGTACGATTAACCATGCGTTATTTGCATCTCACCGAAAACGCGTACAGCCAGCGAAATATTCAGCAAGCCCTTCACAAACTATACATTCACCGAGAATGGTGAGCTTTATCCTTCAGTTTGCTTCCAAGATGGTATACTCAACCCCTCTTCAGATTTCGCAAGCGTGGCAAAGGACGAATTCTTGGGACATGTTGATGACCCGGGATGGTGTTACCTCGCAACTCAAATCCTAGCTGAACGTGCTGCATACCAATTTTCTGCTGAACATCCGTCTTTGGACCTCACGTTCAGTTCGTCCATTTCCACGTGATTGCACATCCCGCCCAAAGCTTATAATTTATCCTTCAGTCAATCCGCCTCTGATTTTCGGTCCGTTCCATGAACACTTTCTTGTGCCACCAACGGAGGGTCTAGGACCAAACCGGCGCATACTTCGTCTGGTCCAGGGAAACGTCCCACCTACGTTACCTCCACATTTTGTTGATGTGAGAGACGTCGCATTTGCACATCTTCGTGCCCTCGCTCTCCCTCTCTCTTTAAGTGGCGAACGGAAACGATATCTGATATCGGCCGGAATTTTCCCGTGGATCCAGGCGATGAACTACTGCTTTATGCGTTTTCCCAATGCTCCCCCGAATGAAGTGCTGGTCAAACGACACCACAACCTCCCTTTATGCAAGATGTGCGGCGACTCGCTTGAGTTAGTCCCTGACACTGGTGAGCACAATCATCTTCATGTCCATCCATGTAAAATACTCACGTGTACCTGTACCGCGTCAAGATATCTGTAGACCGTGTGCAGCTCAGCAGAACTCCTTTACTACACCATCCGCTTCCCATCATTATCGTTATGAGCACTTCCCTCCAACGGAGGTACCTCTCTCACAGCAGTTCGCACGTATTGATACCGGGAAGGCTGCGAAAGAGTTGGGCATAGCCAGGTATATTGGATGGGAGAAAACACTTAGTGATACGTTGTCGTCTCTGAGACCCCTCCTGGCGCGGAAAGATCAGACATGAAAATGCGCGAAATCTTCACGTCTTCGAGTGATTGGATAAATGATATGGACTTACCGAGATCTTTTGAGGACATTCCACTGCGTAGCTCCAACTTACCACCCATAAGCTGCTCGATCGTCTGAACCACGGAATCTCGTGCATCGTGACTGGTACTTGAGGTCCTGGAGTCCGGCGTTATCCACTGAATTTGCATACTTGGGAGTAACGCACACCCTCGCGTCCCACGTGGTGTTCAATTGCAAATAACATGAGGTAAGCATTTTTTTCCAATGATCGGCTTCACAGCCTCCCGGACGTTTTACTTCTACAACGAACATATTCATATCTCTACTGTCCAATGACATCTCCTCGGCCACGAGGACTCCAAGCGCGGAGGACTAGTCAAGGTTTCCGCTATCTGTCAGACTCTCTTCAACTCAACCGTTGAATCGATTCAATTTCAGACATCGCTCGTACTACCTCCGTTCACCATAGTAACACGCCTTCTGCAGCTGGCTCTAGCGGATGGCGCAGTCCATCACCGGAATGGCTGGTGTCAGTATCACCCATCAACTATCCGTCGTAAGTCGTTCATGTTAACATATATAGGGTCATTTAAACCCAGAACTAGTAGTCCTACGTCGAACAAATTTGACCCCCCCGCGAATTCCCCTGCTTTTGATCCTTGGTCTCCCGGCATTGCCGATGTACCACAGACAACCTCCCGAAGCGATGTAAAAGTCAATCCTAAACGGAAAAGATCGAGCTCAGCCACGTCACCGGTCACTCAGCCACCTGTAAAACGAACCTCACAGGCGGCAGCTACAGTTCTCCTTGTCCCGGGACCCACGCCGGAGCGACACCCATCGATCTCGGCTTGGAACAGCATGAATTTCTTATGGTCGTGTATTGAGGTGACAGAGGAGAACGCCGCTAAGCTGTCCGCTATTCGAGGCTTAAATGGGTTTCTGTACACTGCGGAACAAGATGAGCAGCGAGGTACAAGACAGCTTTTTGTGCACTACATGGTAAGGGATAGTGCCAATGCGACGTAGCCATGCTCATCATGTCGCGTCAGGCTTTAGCTGCATACTTTCTTGCCGTGGGGCAAGAGGTCAATGTTGAAGTGATAAGTTGGAAGGATTTTCTAAAGGTCATCAAGACAACACCGGAACGGCTCTACGTGTACTGCAGCGTCTTCGTGCGTGTAACAGATGAAGTCGATGATCTGTTCGTGTCTTTATCCTTACCGTTACTTTACACTCATTTTTCGAACAGATCAAGAGTAGCCCTACTAGACGATGACCTGGCCCTTCGCAGAACTTTTCGCAGTGAGATGCTTCAACTCGTTGACAAAACGATTTTGCTTCCGCCTGTCGGCGAGTTCGAATTCGCAGCCAAAACCTTTGGGCTAATCAAACTGCTGAATAGGATCGCAACAGACGACACGCACACCATGCGACCCAAGACGGTGCTGTACAACGGAAAACGACAAGAAACTACTGGTGAACAGTACGTCTTGAAGCGGGAGGGCCATCATTGCCGTTCGAGTCCCATCGTCGTGCGTGAAGGAGATGAACCGCCGGACGTTGATGTCACCAAGGGCTTCCGTTGGATGAAGCAGGAATATGTGCCTTGCATGGAACAATCACCTGAATGGCGTGTCTACATGGTGCAGGAAAAAGTTGTTGCTGCCATTCCGACAAAGAAGGACAAACATGGTGTATGGCGAGTCGCAAAGAGTATGGACATTTGGAGTGTCGCTTTACGGAAGTATGCTTTCTCCTCTCCGTCGATTGTGCAATGCTTAATCCTCAACCTTAGCGAACGAGCTAAACGGGAGGAATCCCCTGACAGTGACGCCGGATCGCCGTCCATCGAACCTGGAAGCGAGCTTGATCGCAGAATGGAAGTACGTGCAATCACTAGGTTTGCCGAGACAACAATACACGCCCTCGTCTTGATGGAGGAAAAGACGAATGGACGTGTTCCATCAATATCGCGACTGTGTCGCCTCGACGTTGGACTCTACAAGGATCCCAAGACGGGTATCTATACTCATTGGGTGAACAGCCTGGCCCGCGGAGCGCAGGCGCTTATGTATTCGGTCCTGGACGGGAATGACACTTACATCATCGAAATCTTAGAAGCTGTAGAGACCATGCTTCGTCAGTTGAACGAGGCAGGTAAATACACAGCACTGAGGCACGAACCTGTGAGGTTCGCAGAGCCACTATCCTTGTACATATGAATATATGATTGCATGTATCCTATGTTTTCAACCTACTACATTCTGACAACTTTTTGATAGTGATATGGCCTCGTCACAGACTGATAAGAACTTCGAAGTGAACCCCCGGATATGAAAGACTCATGTGAAACTGTTTGCCACGACGAGCACTTAGGAGGATCACGTCGTACTTCATCAAAGCGTTGTAGAGATCGTCGGGGCGATCGCTTACCAAGGACTTCTCCTTGTTCTTCTCCTCCATCCCCTTCATGGATTTCACGTCAAAAGGTCTCCCTTGCATTAACGAGTTTGCGCTTCGTTCCCGAGTCTCTGCTCTTCTGAATGATGACTGCATTGGGTGGGAGGAGCTGTTAACTGGTTGATTTCGACGTTGTCTCCTAGACCTAAGAATTACACATGACCAACAGGCGCACAAAACAAGGTACTTCGGACTCTAGCTACGTGCTTCTCTCTTAACCAGTATGTCCTAGACGTTTACAGCCGACATGTTACGATGTGGACGGGTTCTTGTCCGAGTTACATTCTGGCTCTTCGCGACTACAACGTGGCATGGAACATGTACGGAGCGTAAGATCCTTTCCGAGGTTCGCTTTCTCGATATTCTGCATCGTCCCGCACTTCACTCTCTTACCGTTACTTCAAAGATTGCTACTGCACAATTTGTCAAGGCGCATTCTGTCGTCCCAGTCCCCGACGTCTATGGACATGATATGGATGAAGACGGGGTGGTTGGCAGTGCATGGATTGTGATGCAATACGTAGGTCTCGATCATCATTCTCAGTTCATATTGTCTTCTTAGTCTCGCTGTAGGTGGACGGCGACAATCTTGGCTTGATCTGGAACGACATGTCATTCAAGCACCGTCGTCAGGTCGGCAGAAATATGGCTGATGCATTCGGAGAACTGCTCAAACTTCAATTTTCCTCGATAGGAAGTATATATCAGAAACAGGAGTTCTACATCGGTCCTTTAGAGACAGGCTTGATAGGCGGCGTTCACGAAATTCCTTCCGACTCAACGAAATGCGGACCATTCGTAAACGCCACGGACTGGTTAACCGCCGTCTCTCGCAAAGAGTTGGGATTTATTCAGAGGAATAAGCCCCTCGACTTCCTTGAACGAGTCGAAATGCGTACCCAGAAGCTGCTAGATGACCTGAACTCACTGTCACTGCCTGATTATCCCATTGTATTGCACCATACCGACTTTTCGATCTCGAACACCCTTGTTTCTCGTGCCGACTGTACCCGCATCGTGGCCCTGATTGACTGGGAGGGCGCTCGAACGGTTCCGTTGTGGGCTATTGATCCAGATTTGAATTTCCCGGATCTGTGGCGGGAGGAAGAAAACGAGGAAATACGGCGGGTGTTCAAGAGACACGTTTTGGACCACGTACCACGTTGGAAGGATGCTATGGGACCCGATAGTGGTAAATACCGGAAAGCAATGGTGATAGCCCAGGGCCTTCGTGAGACGCGGGACGGGTCGGTCAGACCTCATGGGTGGGAGAGTATTATGGTTTCATAGTATCATTTGTAGCGAACAAAATTTGCAGTTTGGAGGCAAGGATGGCCGAGCAGATTGTACAATCCTCCAATTTATGCCGATGAACAACGCCATCGTATATCACTGCGTCGTCTTCTGTATTTCCGTGACGCGTCAATGGTGCATGTAGTTGAAGATGAAGATGATACCTACCTTCAACGACTAGACAATGTCGCGCCTGTCGAGCGCGACGAAGGTGTGCAGAACCTCAAAGCCAAGAAGAGCTTATGTAGACTAGAGTGGGCTACAGGACGGCTGTTCTCGAAGGGACGTTGTTCTTCCCATGTTTTCAGATCCTGTGAGAGACGCGTCTGATAAGGCGGATAATGGGTGGTCAAACGCTCAAGAAGGACCTACGTTTAAAAGGTATAAAAGCCTTGTTTGAGTCGCATACGACGTCCTATAGCAATGAGCACGCCCCAGGTTATAATCAGCCCTTGAGCACGCCGGTCGTACGCGCCAACTAATGACTCAGGGGCCAATCGCCAAACAAGGATAGGTAATAATGCCTGCCGCTACCCCGAGTAATCTCCGAATTGTCGTGCTTTGAACCACCATCACGTTCAGAAGAATGGCGAACGACAGAAACTATGTCCAAAAATACAAAATCCAGCATCCGCCGCCCAAGGATGACTACCCGTTCTAGTGACGCACTATCATCTACCATGTGCGTGCTATGAACAGCTCATGCCGTCCCGAGTGGCGCCGCGCACAATAGGATCTATTCGCGACGAGTCTTCCCGAGACGGAGTAGTCGACGTCTACAGACTTGTATGCTTCTGTTCTTTCCACAAACTCGACTACCTCATCCGCACACTCGGGAATGCTTGTGGAATGGTGTGGGCGATGGTATGTGTTTCTGGGAACCAGTCCGAGGGGCGTGAGGAGACTGATTGTGTTCCCCGATGTGGGTGGGGTGGTATCGTAAGGTACCCGAGTTGGGTTCGGTGTATATAAGAAAGCTGGTGTCGGGTTGACAGGTTCATCTTGAGTACTTGCTTCAACGACTTTAGAATGGCGCAGGTTAAGAAGGGAAAGACTCCCAAGGAGTTCACGCGTACGCCTCTACCCTATTAGTGGAACCGCGCTCACCCTTTCAGTCTAGTTGATTTCCTCATGGGCGGTGTATCCGCCGTACGCGTCGTTCTTCTCATCTTCTTTGCACCCGCGCTAACTGTTGTTCACTAGGCAGTTTCCAAGACAAGTGCGGCGCCTATTGAGCGCGTCAAACTGCTCATTCAAAACCAAGACGAAATGGTGCTTATTTCTCGCCGTGCCATACCGCCCTCTATACTACCGTCGTCATTCTAGATCAAACAAGGCCGCCTGGCACGCCCATACGACGGCGCCATAGATACCTTCCGGCGAACCTACGCAGAAGAAGGCATGGTTTCCCTCTGGAGAGGCAACACCGCCAACGTCATCACACAAGCGTTGAATTTTGCTTTCAGTACGCGATTCATCTAGCCCCTTCCCTTTCCTAACGCTCTCGCGCAGAGGACTACTTTAAATCCCTCTTCGGCTTCCAAATGTCTGCCGGATACTAGAAATGGTTTGCGGGAAACCTTCTTTCTGGGGCAGCAGCCGGCGCCAGCTCAATGATCTTTGTCTACTCCTTGGACTTTGCGAGGACACGGCTGGCGAACGATGCCAAGTCGACAAGGGGCGGAGGCGGTGAGAGGCAGTTCACGGGGCTTGTGGATGTGTATAGGAAGACGGTGAGGACGGACGGGGTTAGAGGATGTATCGAGGGTTTGTCCCGTCCGTGTTGGGGATTGTGATTTATCGAGGGTTCTACTTTGGGTGTTGTGATTCGTTGAGTGAGTGATTTCCTTTGAACTTCCGTGAAATTGTGATGGTAATTGACGGCGATGTACATAGAGCCTGTGGTGTTAGTCGGAAATCTGCAGGGCTCGTTTTTGGCATCGTTTTTCTTGGGGTGGTGCGTTACGGTTGGAGCGAGTACCGCTGCGTATCCGGTTGATACCATTCGGTGCGTCGACCGTTTTCAGTTTCCCCTTGTGTTCTCGTTGATTGAAGCTCAAGGCGTCGAATGATGATGATATCGGGTTCTGGTTCCCATTACAAATCCATGTTCGATGCTGGCTCGCAGGTGAGTAGCTTCTCTCTCTATTGAAATGGCCTCATGCTGTTTTGCAGATCGTGGCGAAGGAGGGATATGCCTCGCTCATGAAAGGCGCTGGTGCGAATGTCCTTCGTGTTGTAGCCGCGGCCGGTGTTCTTGCGCTCTATGGCGAGTTTCAAGAGATGGCCTATGGCAAGGTCTATTCTGGAGGTGCGATCTCAGTCGGCTTATGAGCCAGGCTTCTCACTCACTGATCGGCAGGCTCTGGCTAGATGACGTTGATACTCAATGTGGACCCATAGAATTCTGAAGTTTTTTATTCCTGGCAACAACACATTCCGTTATCATTTCAAGCATGTGACAGATCCATCGCACTTACTTGAATAGCCGTCTCGCACGAAGACTACCAATAGGTAATCATGACTCCTGTGCATCTTCGGCTTTACAGGCACTGAATATTCGGAGGTGTATTCGACAGTTGTCGTCTTCTAATCGCATCGATCCCGTTGCACGTATGTGGTGCAGTACTTCCTGTATGAGGGAGGCGCTGGAACGACAGATTTCTACCTGCTGCCCGTCTTCCTTGAGGCGCTACTTGCCGAAGAGCTATTCCCAGCCAGTCATTTCGTTAGCTTGTTGGAGTTCTTCCCAGTCAGCTTGTTTGTGCGGAGCAGGCTGGCAGTATTTCGCGTGATATATTTCGATAGCGGCACGGTCTACATCGGCTTCGTGATTGACGCCATTTACTAATGCTCTGACATCGATTAGTTCTAGATCTGTTTAGGTATTATCTCACTTAGAACACTGGAATTGTCTCTTGTTGGGGCGTTCTTTCGTTGGACACTCGAATAGCTGAAACGAAGCCAGTACTAACTGACTCTTTCTCAGAAATCAAAAGAACGAACATCGGCTTTACGGACGGCGTTCGGATCGACCACATCGATCCCATGACGATCACTTTCGCTGACTGATACTCTCAACAACGCTCACCTGAACTTACTTCGGTTCGACGGAGGCATATTTTAAGGGTTGGCTGTCGGAACGTCTCCTCCTAACACCCACGATGGGCAAATTCTTCGACACAATCCCCGACGTTGTTGTGCGCCAAATCGAGAACCAGCACATGTTCTGGGTCGCCACGGCGCCGCTGAGCGTGGAAGGACATGTTAATGTGAGTAGCAAAGGACTTGAAGGAACGTTCGAGTGGTGGATGACCGGACGGTCTGGTATGAGGATTTGACGGGGAGTGGTGAGTCCGAGCTGACGCGTGGTGCCAGGGAACGAAACTATCTCGCGTCTGAGAGAACCGGGAAATGGGAGGATTACAGTCTTCTTTAACACATTTGAGGGCCCGCCGAGTATTATCAGGCTTTTTGGGAAAGGTGTGTACGATACTGAAACGGTTTGCCGAGTTAAAGCCATCGCTAGGTGTGGTATATGAATATGGGAGTGCGGAATACGAAGAACTTCTTCCGCCAGAGAAACGCAAACCGGGGTCGAGGTCCATTATAAAGGTAGATGTGCATAGGTTGGGACGGTGCGTGCTCCCTCTGCTTTTAGTCTGCTTTGACTTCATCTACGTGTATATGATAGTCATGCGGCTACGCCGTACCTTATTATAACTTTGTTGGACATCGGACGCAGCTTATCGAGACTTGAGCAAGTCGAAAACGCCGAAGACGAGAACGAGAGAAAGAAGGGGGTAGGGCTTCGGCTGTACTGAATCGAGAATAATTTGGAAAGTATCGATGGGTTGCCGGGGATGGTTAGTGGGCATGTTGGGACATGGAAAGTGGGGAGTGTCAAGGTGCCTAAGGAGGGGACAAAGCGAGAGAGCAGCTATGGATGTTTGAATGGGTACGCGGTAGTGTTGCCGCGCGTCCGAGGCACCTCGAACGCTGAGCTCAACTCGACTCACCTCGTTGACGGATTAGGCAGTCGAGGGCTCGAGTTTTGATGGCCTCGCTTCCTTGCCTTACCTCATTGCTGCATTCGGTCCGGCACCTGATGGTCGGAGTTTGAATACTGATTGTCTCTTTCTTACCACTACCACCGCGTAGTTCTACTTCAATATCATCTCTTTTTTACTATGCTACGTCAGGGGGCCAAGATTGCAACGACTGTTGAGATTGTCCGCCGCCTCCTTATGCTTTAGGCGGGTGGCAGTGCCCAGCAACCGATTGTTTAGAGGTGCGGAACTGCGGGAAACGTGATTTAGTGACGCGACGCGCGACGCGTCGATGCAGGTGCCGACAGTATAAATAAGAGAGCTGGTATGTTCTTCCAACTTGCTGCTTTCCTCCCTGGCTTTATGCCTAGCACAGAAGGGGTCTGTCCTGGATGTGACATCATCTTCAGATACTGCATCTGCACGCCTCCGCCCGCTTCCACCCAGCCCCAGTCCCAACCGCCCCCTCCTTTCCAGTCCTGGGAGCAGTATAAGCACTGGTATCAAGATCAGGAGCTCCGCCGACAACAAGAGCAGTATTATCACCAACAGCAGCAGCAGCAACAGTTTTACTGGGCGCCACAAAACTCTCCTTCTGGAACAGCACGGTCTTTCATACAATTCCCCTCCCCTGCTTCGTCTGGTCCTGGTGGTTTGAATGAGCCATTGGGTGACAGGACGAACTCGACATCAACTAGACGAACTCGGACGCGGACTGATCAGTCGGCGACCTCGACCGCTACTGCTAATCCACGTCCGTCTCGTCGCCGTCGCACAACGCCAATGCTACTCCCCCATCATCATCTGCAACTCCCTCGTCGATTGCTCAGCCAGCTGTAGCGGGTGTTGGCCCGATCTTTGACGAGAACACGGACTCGATCCCACGCGCGTTTTCGACGGGCACCCATTTTGAGTCTGTCACGCGCAAGAAGACAGCTGGTCGTACAGATGGTGCCTCTCATTGCTGGTGGTTTGTTCGTGGTCTCACGGCGGATGCCTCTGATGGACGGCGTAAGGAGCTGCGTTTAATAATCGTTGAGGGAAATACTAACGGTGGCTGGGGTGAGGAATCACAGCCCGTCGCGCTTCTACAACTTCTGAAAGACGTTGATACGCGCTGGTCATCCACGTTCCTCATGATTGATCGGCTGTTAGAATTGAATTTGGTGTGTTCCTTCAGCTTACTTTGTCTTTAGATGTTCTGATTCTGTGTCTTAGCCTGTGAACAAGATGCTCGCCAATCACCCTGATGACCTGGCCGACTTCGCGCTTTCCGATATCGAACTGAACGTGCTCTACGACATCCGTGAATTCCTTGCATATGCACATTCAGTTCAGGAGCTTGTATCGGCCGAGCAAACGCCAACATTGTGCATTGTGATTGCCCTTTACGAACAGCTTATTAAGAAGCTCCAGGACGCGAAGGAGGATCTCCCAAAATTTGCTCATGCCCTCGATGCGGCGATTGGCAAGCTACAAGAATACTTGACCTACTCTCGGAAGGCTAAGATCTATAATCTTGCCATCGGTATGCTAGTTTGCTCACATTTCAAGACCTTGCTCATTGAATACAAAGTTCTTAACCCGCAAATGAAGCTTGCATGGATTCGCAAGAACTGGAGCACCGAAGACTTTGCTACCGCCAGAGATCATGTTCGTCGTGTGGTAAGTTCTCATACTCGTATTTTGAGCTCCTACTGACCTGTTATATCGAGTAGATGCTTGAATTTCAGCGCTCTGCGCGGCAGGCGGGCACCACGTCAAGCTTGGCACCTCCAACAACTCCAGCTGCTCGGCTTCGACGCACAGAAACTGCCCCTCTACAAGCGACACCTGGGACTTCATCTGCACGAGCGCTCAAGTCCGGATATTCAAAATTCCACCAGTTGGGCAGGAAGACCGCCTCACTACCCTCTGTATCGAGTTCTTCTGGTCTGACTCTGAGCCCAGAGGAGTGCCGGCAGCGCGATGATGCCATGGATGAGCGTATCGTGGAGCTGGAGCTGAAGGAGTATGAGCAAGAGGGTCTACTTGGTGGCGGCGATCTTCCAGATGACACACCACAGGAAACACTCAACCAAAAGCTGGCGGAGCTTGACAACTTCGATATTCTTCGATACTAGGAGGTATGTGCTTGTTTTTACAGCGAAAATCAGGAACTTACACATTATTAGGAACGGGCAGCCAAATTCCCATTACTATTTCGCATTGCCATGGACGTACTTCCTGCGCAAGCATCTGCTGTTCCGTGCGAGCGCGTCTTTTCGTCAAGCAAGGAAACGGATGCTCTTCGACGGACCCGGCTATCACCACTCTTGATGGAAGTTCTTCAGATCTTGAAGTACATCTACCGTCATGACCGGCTTTCATTCTTTGGTGATCTAGTATGCACCGAAGAAGAACTAAGCTATGTAGATATTCCCGCTAATACTATAGAGGACCTTATGGCTCGAGGCCAGATAGACGAACTTACAAACCTTATTAATAATGCTCAGTAGATAGTGTAGTTCACCGTATTATTATCATATATACATTCTATATACATATAACCTTCGATATCGCGTCGCGTCGTGAGCTTCAGAGCAAAACAAGTAAGAACGGCAGGAACAATAGGCCGAGATGCCGATTACTATTTGGGCGGTCGCCTCAAGGTAGCTCGGTTTGACCTTGATCTCGACTTAAGCTGCTCAAGTTGAGGTAACCCCGGTCCCCTTCCGTGAGGAAAACTCAACTCGCCTCGCAGCAACACCAGTACGCGGGGACAATCGGAGGGTTCGTGCTAGGGGTGGTTGTTATGGGAATTTATTCGAGGGTTATTGGGGGGTTGTGAGGCGCGAAGCAATACACTGTCCACGTCAATGTATTCATGCGCATGTAAAGTCAGCCAGTCGTAAAGAACGCACTTTGTTACCAACCTAGTTATGGCCGGAGAGTGGCGCGAACAAAGATCATTGCGATGGGTCCGGTTGATAGGTTGTCTTTGCCAGTAGAGAGCAATTTGAACCTGAATGTAACATTCGGGGACATTGACAAGATGAAGGATGTGTGTATCTACGTGCTAGGACTAAAATCGTAGTTAGGCGAATATTCTATGTCTGTCCCAGACTCCCCTCGTGCCGAGCGAAACATGGTGACGACATGTTCTTCTAGTTCTGACATATACTTCTTTATGCCTAGATCGACGGGGCCTCCCGTACCTATAAGAATCGGTGACAGCCAATCAGTGACAACCTTTAGCGTGGCAGCTGTTAACTTGAAGGGCGTCTTGTCCACCTTGTAACCGTGCTCGATGCAGTAATGGCACATCAGGCAAGGTCGTTTGGAAGTGCCGACGGCCTCATTTCGACTGTATGCGTCGTTGTGCAACAAGTATTGCATGACCTGCATCTCGGGATGTACCCTACAAATGTTGACGACGCCGGCCTGCCACGCATCATCCTTTCTGTATGGACCCAGCCACTTGTCCAGGATCTCAGGTGTAGCCCGATATCCTCTTCGTTCAAGGAGTGATGTGACGTAGGAGTACCGGTCCACAGGAATGGTAACCTTTAATTCTTCGCGGGTGGGAAGCCACGTATGCTCGAGCGTCCAACCATCCCGACATAGTTGGCGCATGGTATCGGAGGTACGACCTTGTAAGACCCGCTCTGCGCCGAATGAGTAGAAGCGGAATCGCCATAGGCGACGTTGGAATTTCATAATGAAGACAGAGTCCACCGGGTGCAGCGCCCCCGCCGCTGCCAATTCGCAACTCTCCTTCATGAAAGGAGAACGAATCAGGCGCTTAGCGGATAGTTGGGCGACTTGGAAGGCGTCGCTTCTCGCCTGTCCCTCTAATTGAGGTAGGCGGCTGCACTCCACAATGGAATCGTAGTCGTCAAACATCGACTGACGCGTGTAATTGACGGTTTCCGGGTTGGAGGACTCGCGATGGGTCTCCCAAAGGGTGAATGTACGATCCAGGTTGGATCTGACATCACCGCCACCGCGCCAGGACCCGCAAGAACTCAAGCGCTCGAGTTTGCGGAGTATCCGCTCCGGAGCATGCGCGACGACGACCTCCATCACGAATTGAATGTCAGCGTCTTCAAAAGCTTCCTTTCCGGACGCCGTACGTTCGACCTGTCTCAGAAACACGGTTTTAAGGGCGGCGAAAAATGCGGAGGAGTAGTTGAGGAGGTTTTCTGCTAATGATTCGTTGGTAGAGAGCAGGAATGTGGCGTTCTGGGTTCGCCTGAGAAGGCTGGCGGCGATTGTCTGGCCGACCCCCCGATGTACGAGACAGAAAGCAACCCAGTTGAGAAGCAGTAGGTTGCGCGAAGCGATCTCTGGCATCCCGTCCCGAATCCACGTATATGAGGTTCCGCTGAAAGGTTTGCATATCGTCTCCTGCACCATGAGGCTCGCGGTAACGGGACGATGTTGAGAGGCCATGACTTCGGGTAAGGACTAAAATATATGAGTCAGTCAAAGACTCGTAGTTGTGGGTACCTACTTTCGATGGAGACCTTCTTTGATGATGACCGTGTTGAGGGAATGCCGAGCAGGTTATTATGCGTCTATGAAGATAGTAGCTGTCTGAATGCGTTGTAGTCATCGTGATAACGCGTAGAGCAACATCAACGCACATCGCAACTGTCCACGATGGGCCGTTATCCTGCGCGTCCGCTGTCTAGTCCAGAATGAAGCTGCACCAGGGATGGACGTAGGCTGACGGATATTAACACGGACAAACACGGACACGGACACTTTATCGCTGACCCCAACGGTGGACGGCATATTAGGGAAATAGAGCCGCCAAGGAAGCAAGGGGATATCTGATTGTCAAGTAGGTGAAGAAGCTAAATCACTACGTGCAGGGAAGTTCTTAGGGAACATGTCGCAGTAGTCACGGTGCAATTCGTGGTGATCTGGTTTGTCATGCCGTGCATATGGTGGTACAGTGCTGGGTTGTAGATGCATTTAATTGACATGATCATGGGCATCACCGTCGGGAGCGATGAGAGAGAGATGTGTATGTGGATCTTGAAAGCGGAGAACGCTTCTGCGCAGAGGGACGTCGCGATAAGCGAGTAGCATATTTGGGGCGTATCTAGGTTAAGTCGAAAAATTCGCTGGTCGATTCAACCATAAGGTTAGAGACATTTGAATTCGGCTGATAGTTCGAAGGCAAAGTTGCCCAAGTCACACTGATGAAGGGAGGTCTTTTGCCGGGCAGGCTCACTAATCAAATGCAAGAAAACTATATTCGCAACAAGAAAGGGCGCATCCAGAGAAGAAGAACAAATAACAAAAAGAAATCGACTTTAACTTTGACTACGCAGCCTTGGTGCCCGCAACACTTCAAAGAATTGCCAACAGCGTCAACAGCAGACCCACAACTACACCGAGGACACCATCCAACCTGAGAGTCGGTCAGCGTGTACTTCACATATACGAGGTGGAGAAGCGTACAAAAGGACTACACTCGCCAAGATGCCGGGAACGATAACGTTGAGTTCGATAAGAAGCGTCTCAAGGGCGAGGGTAATCGCGGAGACGATGCCCGGGAGTCCAAAAAGAGTAGAAGAGTTGGCACCGGTCGCAGAGGTGTTGATGTCCTGCGTAAATAGGTCAGTCCACGTAAACACAGATGATGCAAGATTAGACACCGACCTTGATGATCTCAGCGAGCAGCGCAGAAAGCTCGTCCGAGGTCTGTCGCTTCACCTTGTTGGCGCCGAGTCCCTGGAGCGAGGACGTAGCCGTTTTAAGCGCGGTTTGGACCTGGTCGAAGAGCGGTGTGAGATTGCTCGAGCTAGCCTGTTTGTTGGCGACGAGGGAGTCTGAAATTGAGAAAACGCGTCAGCCTTGATGAACGGGAGCGCGAGAGAACGCTGCAAACCAATCTGGGGCAGGATACTGTCCGTGCTGCCTTTCAGCGTCGTGAGGATGTTCAAAACATCCGCGTCGTCGCGCTTGGTGGCAGGCGTCACGAGGGCGGACGTGAACGTGAAGACGGTCAAGGCGACAAAGGCAATGCGGCTGATGAACATGATGAAGATGCAGTTGGGATGATTATACTGCTATCGTTTTCGTGGTCTTTATACTCGAGAAAACGCGGCTCAAACATAGATGCTTGAGGCGCGTTCAAGGGGCAGTACCATTATGGAGATATGTTCGATGAGAGCTAGCATGTGAGGGCGGACGGTGACGTGGTCTAGGTCATGATTGACACTTCGGATGTTTGCGAACCAGACAGCGTCCATGCAATCATGAAAAGAGAAGATGTCGTTGAGCTCATGTTTCGCGTCAACTGGGCCCGAAATGAAGTAGGTGGAGCCCATTACGAACGACGATAACGGCAACGGACTTTGAAATCTGCCAGCTGATACGTCGGTAAATGGCCTCATTCTCACACCGAGCTCCTCAAGTGGGAAAGTGCCATGACTCCTCGTACGTGGTAGAGATGAGGGCTGCACAGCGGATATTCAATAGTATGAGGCAAGAAGTAAACGGTCTATCCGCAGGACCTTACATTGGCATGATTGTGACCACACGTTCGCCAGCGCCCCCTGGATGACTCGCCATAGACGCTCCCTTCAGCGTAATAAGGCGTAAGCTGTGTCGAACAGCACTCAGTCTCCGAGATATCAGTGATTCTGGACATCACACGGCAGGTAGAATGTAACGGTATACGGGAGGCCGAGGAACATGCCCATCCCCGAAGCAATATGCATCATATACGTCGCCGTGAGTGAAATAAGGCGTGCCAGGCACCCGTTAGAACGATCTGGGCATCTCTGGTTGTTACAGACGTGCGCGAAAATCAAGATGACAGACTAGGAACCGGTCAGGTAAGTGGAGGTCGAAAGGTGAGCCAAAACCTCACGTCTACAGTGAAGAATACTGTCTGTAGAGGAAAGTGGTGCGACAAACTTGAATTTCCGCCGCCATCGACCTGTACACGGAGTGGAAAATCCTGTCCTGTAGTCAAGCTTTGAATTGGCATGGCATAATCGAAGGAAATCAATCTTGTGATAGAAGTTTTCGGAACATAGGCAGTTCGCACATGCGTAGTAACGTCATTCCAGGGGGGAGAGCCTACTAGGCATGAAAGTCGTGAACCAAAACAGCAAAGCAGATGTTACTTGCGTATTTCTTTTTCGTGTCGGTGGATTCCGGCCGGATTCTCGCCACCAGTGAGAGCTTTTCCAGTCCGCGCACGACATATCACCTCAAGTGTAGGAATTAGAAGGAGTTCTGAAGGAGCGGTGAAATGAAGGTACAACGAGAGGCAACTTATCCGCAAACGTCAAGATGTCTACTTAGGGAAGCCATGCGCCAGAAGGGGACCAATGCCATAATGACGAGCACACTAATATCCCGCGAAGTGTCTATGATGGTGCGAAGGGCTATGCCGTGACGCGTATCCTTAGAGCATGGAGAGTTGTAAGCGGCCGTGCGGTGCAAATTGGAAGCACCATGTCGCGCCCAGACTGGCAGGTATATCGTGCCCGACGCGTGCATTAAGCTGTAATGCTCCGTTAGATTGTCTGACTGGGGTGAAAGACTAGTCTAGTCCCTAGGTGGGTCAATCATTGCCCATTCAAGCCGAAATTTCTGATGGCGTGGCTAATTGGAGGTCAAAACATGTAGCACGGGTTTTACCAAAGGACCTGAACTTTACATTGACTCATGTTGACGAGGTTCAAGGGACAGAGGCAAGGAAGAGGCCCTGTGGCGTGCATGATGCGGCGGATGATGGTGGTTGAAGACGAAAATACGATAACGTGATCAAGGCACAAGTGTCTGGCTATCGCCGAATCACGACATCTTCGAAGGCTCGTGTGAGAGCCGGCTTCCACTTCGCTTACTGATACTTGAAGACTAGAACACAGACTCGGTTTTAGCACGCGCCTCATAGGGTTACGATTGGTTTTCGACTGAGCACTGTTCTACACACTTGGTCATTGATTTCCAACACGCGAAGAGATGCGCAGTCTACCGTCTAGGCGCTATGGAATACCACCCTCGTAGTACACAAAGTCTCCTCGCCTGACGTAGACGGAAACCTTGGGAAGCAGGAGAAGCCAGAGATGCCCGTGCCAAACAGGTATAGACAAAAATGCGCCTGTCTATCTCCTTCTCGCCTACCGTCGGTCCACCCTGGGACCCACTCAGTACTATCAGACCCCATACCATTCCAACAGGCCAGATTGGTGATTTAAAGTGAACTACATCAAACCCGGCAACGCGAGTGCCATGTACTCATCGGCGTCCATGTCATTTGTAGCTTCGTCATCCTCCAGTGCTCCCTCATCATCCCTATCGACCGCATCAGAGACCTCTGAACCACCATCTTCATAGACCACAGTCGCAGGGATGAATATGGCACTCTCCTCGAACAGGACAAACGCTTCACAGACGTATCGCCCAAAGCGGGTGCAGAATCGCTCGGACGCCAGCAGGTCATGCAAAATAAAGAACTCAGTCTTCCGTTCTTTTAGTCGAAGGCACCCATAACCTCTCTCGTCCACTGGAAGACGGTGAGTTGATGCAATAAGGGGCCTAATGCGCGACGATGTTCTCTAGCTGACATCAGGAAAAACTGTGGCATTATGCTTAAAAGACCGCGTTACCTCGCAGTACTTTTGCCTATCTCTTCACTCATGCGTTCTCCTCCTCGCTTACTAAAGCGCCATACATCAGGAGTCTATCCATTCATTGGTGTCGCCGCCTCCAGCTTCTGGGTATCATTCACCTGATGGTGTGAAAAGAACGTGTGCGAGTATGCGTAAGCGCCTCGTGGTCTCGACCTTTATCCAGATCCCTCATCTCCGTCAACAAGGTTTCTTGAAAGATTGTTCTATACGCCTGGTTTGATCGCCCAGTCCTACTTGTATGTCCTCGCACTCAGCTTGTCGTCGATCTAATCTGACGTCGTCTCGCATAGCGCACCTGATGGCGCATCGTTGTAATTACTGCCAATCCACATGTGTTGGATATCGCGCGAGCGAGCCGCAACCCTCTCCTGATATCGCGCGACTGATGGCGACGAACGATTCTCCCTCTGCCAGTCAAGAGGAGGAGTATCGTACCGTCCGCGTGGACGGTGTGAAGCGTTTAGCTGAGCTTGAGGGGATTATCGGGGAGTTTCAGCAGACCCTTGAGGGCCTGATGGCTGAGCGGGATGCACTGGCGTGGAAGGTGGAACATTATAGTCTGGTGCTGAACCCTGTCCGCCGAGTGCCCAACGATATTCTGCGCGAAATCTTCCTCTGTGCCTGTGCGCGCAGTGCCGAAAAGCCCTCTCATGTCTATCTATGTCCCCCCACCTTCCTTGCCGCCGTATGTCGCTCTTGGAATCGTATCGTTGTCACGTTCCCGCTGCTTTGGCGACAATTCAAGTTCGTTTTTCCTCCCAAATTACAGTCCGAGACTATGACATCTTGGGGCACCAACCGTGTCGCCCAGATGAACGCGTACTGGTTGTGGGGACTGTCTATCTCTCGCTCCGCACTATGCCCACTATGGCTGGATTTACGTCTCGACAACCTCTCTTATTCCCATCCTGCTTACCCTTACCTTTTGTCCATTTCGAGTCGTATTCAGCGGCTTCGCGTCAGAATCAACGACCTGAGGCTCTTAGGAAGCCCGGAGTTTCGACATTTCGCTGACGGTCTGACGACAATGACGCATATGGATTTGTGCATGGACACAAATAACTTTGCCGCGTCAGCCATTTCTCTTCCATGCAGTCTAAGACATCTCGTCGTTACCCCCTACGCTTCATTTTCCGGACCAGAAGTCGATTTCAATTGGAGTCGTCTGGAAAGCCTTACCCTCCGAGCCAGATACGTAGAAAACCAGCGTAACGATACATCGATGCGTTGTACTCTAACTATCCTCGCCAGAGTTACCAATCTTCGCCGTCTTACCTTATCTGACGATGACGAGGGCAAAAATGCCAGGCCTACGCGGAACGACTCTGTCACTGAGAGATTGATCACCATTGCTCCTTTGAGGGACCTCCTCGTTGATAGCTCCAGACCGTTGGGCGCGCACGAAGTGCTGGCTCGCATTGCCACTCCATCGTTGAAGCGCTTAATCCTCAGAGGGTTTCGTACGACTAATCCGACCAATCGTCCGCCACAGAATGGCAGTCTCTTTGGAACCGGCATTGAGACATTCGGTACGGTCGACTTCCTCACAAACCAGTGCGGCTTAGTTCGGGAGTTATCTCTCTTCGATATGGCATCTGAGTCATCCATTACACGACTTCTTGCCTCCCTAAAATTCCTTCCCCAGCTACGCGTCCTGGCACTTGACATCTCCCATGTACACAACTTCCATGCCACGACCATCCAGCGAGAGGTGGCCAACGGAATCATGGCATTCTTGGAGTCTCGCCGGAGACTTCCTGATGCGCCCGACTCGGTCACTGGTTCGGCGTCAGGCGCCGTACAGTCGGAATCATTTACTCTACATGCGCCACTCAAAGAAGTGTTCGACTTTACGGAAGAACAGCACAAGCGCATCAAAGCACTACGTGCCTCTGGTCTTGTACTTTACATTTGCCGATATGCTGAAAAGGATCCCCGAATGTACGCATGATTGCGCGTTGTACTCAAAAATGTTCGTTTACTACCTACATACTGTATTCGATACATGTCATATTTCACTGCAGTACATGTTTCGGCTGTTTAGTACGATGCGAAGAGAACAAAAATACCATGCATGGGATGGTACGGACCTGCGCTTCTGTGTCCACGCATAAGGTGGCTTGCGGACACCCTCCTTCCGGGTCTTTCCACCATTCGCCCCGACAAAATCAATCCTGCTCCTTCGCCCTCGTCAACGTTCAGCTTCATACGAAGTAGGGATAGACTCCGTAACCTTTTTAAGGAACTGGAAAGCGCGAAATAGACACCAAGTCGTGTTTTCGCATCACGGTAAGAGGGACACGCAAGGTGTATGAGCACTTGGAAGTTGATAATGACGATGGTCTCACGGTATTTCAATTGCGCCACAGATACGACCGTTTCACCGTTTTACGGTCATGGCCACCGTGGTGGTAGGCCAAAATACGGCCATAACCGTAATAGTACGGTACCACTACAAAGGGGAAATGTATAGTCATTCGGATTGGAATGAACAATGCACCATCCTTTGAAGACACGTTCGTTTCCACTTCGGAGAAACGCGCTATACAATTCCACCGACACATGCACATAAACGTTATCTACTGAACCGACTTCTCAATTTCACTATAAATAAATAGCGCACGAAATATACCCCCAAATTCATACACCCAATATCGAATATACGCCACCAAGGACCCTAGCACACGAAACCAATAAAATATACATCAGGAATAACCATGACTCGAATCGAAAATGATATACACAAAGAAGGAATAATAACCAGTGTAAGTAGGTACCTAGCAACCAAAAACATCGAATAGTACAGTGCACATGAAACAAAAACTCCTTCCTTCAAAGATGAAGGTGGTACCCAAGAAACGCTTCAGACTTTCAAATCCAACTGCAACTGAAACGGACGCCCCACCTCCGTCATCCCTGCACTAACCGCCCGAATCAAATCTCCTCGCGGAATGATCACTGGCACCGCCTGCGCTTCAGCATCCTCCGCACAATCAACTTCTCCCACATCCTCCACACGCTCCGGACTCGGAATCGGCGTGAGCTCGCTCAACACGCTCTCCGTCTCCCACGTCCCAAAGTCTTGCTCGTGATCACTAGCCTTGGTCTCGTCCGTAGACGCATGTTCCTACACACTCGTCAGCTCTCAAGCTACCTAAACGGGAAAAAAAAGAAAACGTACCACAATGTTCACATCCATTTTCACGTCTCCATTGGCGGGAGTAGGAGCAGGCGCAGGAGCTGGTCTCAATGGCAGCGTCAACGGCCGAGGATCGCCAATGAAACAACGTCTACGCTTCTTCGGCTGCTCAGCACACGTCGCTTCGCCAGACGCAGTCCTGTCCGGTGCAGGCATAGAAATAGAAGCTGTTCCATGCGCACGCCCAGGACCCTCCCTCCCGCCATCTCCCAACCCCCACTCGGGCACCACCGCCCCCACATACACTCTCTTCCGCTGGACATACACCTTTCCCCCTCCATCTTCATCTCCATCAAACTTGCGCTTCGTCGCAGGCACCCAAGCACTTCCAACCCTCACAGCATGCTCAGCGCCGTATATCTCACCCCAATGCACAGCGCCTCCCGCTTGATGGGAAGACTGAGGAGAAGTAGATGTCCCCGAGGTAGCTTGACTCCCCTCCGCCTTTGCAATCCGCGCCTCGACAGGCTCCCACATCGTCGTGCCCGACAGCAGCCCAGGCCGCGTCGTAACCACAGTCCTACACCCCCGCTTCTCCTTCGGCTTGGGCTGCTCCTGCACGAACCGCACCGGGCGCTTGATCTGCCGCGACGGCCTACTCGTCGTGTTCGGTGGCGTCTTCCTTCGCGGTAGCGCGTCCTCCTCAGCAAGCCTCTGACTCGGAGCATACGGACCCACATACTCCTCGCCCCTCTTTCGCGTGCAGACATCACACGAACAGATACCCTCGCACGACGGACACTGGTCCACTTTGCCCGCCACAAACTCGTAGTCATCGTATCTGCCCAATCACGTCAGACAGAGGCAAAGAAATACAATTAAAAAGGCCCACTCACCGTTCGACGATACATCTCTGACAGTAGATCTTGCCCTTGCTCTTCCGCGTACATGCGGTGCTGCGACATTGCATGTACACCAACCACGATTTCCGCCGACATTGATGGCAGAATATCTCGTCGCCGTGGCTGCGCCTGGGATACACGGAGCTAATGGGGGTTCTCCCTTTTCCCTTGGGCTTTGGTACTGCCGAGTGGACGGGAGGAGGTGGCTGCAGATCTTCGGCTCCAGAGACAGCTTTATCGAGCGGCCGCGAATCAATCTCTGGTACTGCGGATTGCTGGTCTTTGTCCGCCTTGTCGCAAGTCGCGCGCCGTTTCGCAACCAGCGTACGAAGCGGAACGGCGTCCTCACCGTCCGTATCCGTATCGGCTTCAGCGTCAACCTCACCATCACCCACATCGGCATGAGGCTCTGCCATAAGCACCTCATCCTCGGCCATGACCACCTCATCCTCTTCGTCACTTGACTCGGCATATTCCATCGCGTCGGCCTCCACGCTGCCAAGCAAGGCGGGATTAATCGTACCGTCGTGCACCGGATGTTGCTGTTCGTGGTCGTCTCCTCGATGTAGCGGCACGATCATATCCCACCCCAAAGCCTCCTGCTCCTCCCTCTGTCTCTGCAACCTCAGTTTATCCCGAATATCGATGGGTTTCTTTCTCTTGCCCTTCAAAACATGCCCACTCGCTTCAAGACTTTGATCATCCGCCGCCTTGTCATTGGCCTCGATCTTGACCGGGGCCTCTATCACCTACACAAAGCTCTTGTCAGCTTCAAAACACAACCAACATCCAAACACTTACTTCTGGCTCATCCGGGCTCTCAGGTTCCATATCACTCCTCGCTCCATCCCATTCGCCGACGTCCTCCTCATCTCCCTCCTCTTCATACCAATCGTCATTCCCCAGAAGCGCCCTCCGATAACCCTTCAAATTCCTCCGCAACACATCCGACCTAATTACATGCACATCCGTAGCCCACTTTCTCTCTACACCCGTCGTCAGTCAAGGGTAATACAATTGGCGAGGAACATACCATAATTCCACGCCGCACTAATATCAATCGCCCCCGGCTCCTTCACAACACTATACAGCGCCTCGTCGTCCATGGCCTCCTCAAACTCGAGCGTCAAAATCTTGGAAGACGACGTCGAACATGCCTCTTGCTGTTTTCTCGCCTTCTTCGCCACATTGCCGGCCTCCCCATTGATACGCTTTCGCTTCTTGGTGCCGGCTCGTTCGACCGATACAATCACCACTTCGTCGTCAACATTGTCGACCACCCTCGCCTTACCCTGTCCTTTATCGATAACCGGCTTGTCCCTTTGCTTTCTACTGTCCGCGACGACTTTGGCCTTCTCCTTCCGCCCAGGTGTCGAGCCAGGCGCCGAATTCCAGACACTAACGAGCGTGGACCCAGAGTTGACGGGTAAAGCGCGAAATTTACTCGTGGATGGCCCGGGAAGTGTGCTCGTCGACGCCACGGGAATCTTGCTCGTGGATGGCCCACTCGTAGACGGTCCAGCACTGCCGTTCGGTGTATGCACCACCCTCTGCTGCTCCACCTCCACCACGTTCTCCAGCTCAAAAAACTCATTGATCACATACGCCGTCGTCTCTGACTGCAGATGCTTGATATGACCAGACGCTTTTTGCTTGGCCTTGCGCTGAACGGTAGACAGGGGTGGTGTACAAGACGATGTGGAGGCTGAAGAACGCTGCACCGAGGACGAGGTGGATGGACGTGGTGGAGCGGTAGACGAGGATGTGCGTTTAATTGCGGTGGCAGGAGGGACAGAAGACACAGAGCGTCGCGGATCCGGCAGGGTCAAAGGCTTAGCTCCCAAAGTCTCCTCGTCCCGATACTCGTACGACTTCCTTTCCGATTTGCTCAGCCGCGGGACCATAACGCACACTTGCAGCATCTTCTTGGTGGTCTTTTCCGTTGCGTTCGTCACCTGAACGTCGTCCGAAAACAACATGCCCACGTCGTCCTCGTGCTCCAGCGTCTCCACCGATCGCGCGACGGGCTCTGGCGACGGCAAGGATGAAAGCGGCGAGCTCGGTGGGGTGAACAGCGGTGCATCGCTTCCTTTCGGTGGCGTAAACAGCGGTTCCACGGCGAAAGGTGAAAATCTGAGATCTGCAGGACGTGTAGGTTCGCCCGTGGTATAACGTGCTACTGGCGAAGGCGAACGTGGACGACCACAGGAGGCCGTAGTCGAAAGTCCAGCAGCAGCGGGTGATGACTTTGTCAATAAAGGAACGGGCGGCGGGTGTCCAGAGGCAGATGTAGAGGAGGATGCCGGCGTAGACGCTTCTCGTTTGCGTATGAAGAGCTTCCAAGAGCAAGTCAACACCTCGAAAAAGACACACTCAAAGAACGTACATCCTTGCCACAGGTAGGTATCGATAGGGTTTGAATTGTCTTTTTGAACTTTGAGAATGTTTGCATCTGGGCGGGTTTGAGCGGGACCCTCGGAAATTCTAACGGCTCTTGCTCCTTTCTCAACTAAGAGAATCGTCAGATAAATCAAAGCTAGAAATAATACGCGTACCTTCTCGATTGCCTCAAGATCCATCGCCTGCGATAAACATTAATATGCCATCGAAGGAATGAAAAAATGAGTCACGGACTGGATCTGTGTTAAATTTACTTAATGGTGCCGGCTTTTCAAACTTGTTGAGGGATTTCGACGAGGAGTTGGCGACGACTGTAGTTTCCAACGATGCATCCGGCTTCGATCCCGGGTCATACCTCACCGCTGAACCCTGGAGAGATATGAATTAGATCTAAGGCACGTACAAAAGCCCAGACACGTACCTCTCGCTGATCTGCTCTCAGCTTTGCGCTACCTAGCCTCGAGGCCCAGCCAGAATCGAATACACGCAAGGACGTCGAAGATCCCTCAGCACCTGCTCTAGGCCCTCGTGGTGTCGGTGTAGACAAATACGAAGGATAAGCTGGCGGTCCTTGAGTCCGAGTCGCCCTTGGTCCAGTAGGCGGCAAGCCTTTCATGACACGACGATCAGGCGAATTTGAACGCGACTTTAGCGTAGTGTATGCTCGTGGTCCTGTCGGTGGGGGCTTTGAATTGGGTTTATCGGTAATGTTGGCATTGAAAGACAATGGTGGATGTGTAGACGATGGGTGAATACGATGAGATGTATTGGACGACGCGGGTTTCCTCTTGGGCCCTAGCGGTATCAGGTCCGTCGACGACGAGAAGCGTATATACGCTGCACGCGTCATCTGCAAAACATTCAGCGCTAGTCCATACAAGGAATTTCGCACGCACGTTGTTGTTCACGCTGTTCGATGTAGACGCCTCTTTTCGATGTGGTAAAGCAGCGTGCTAAAGATGGATATCTGTACTGCAGGTTGGGAGAAGATAAAGTATACCTTGAGCTGCGATTGAATATAAGTCGGCAAGTCGTTTGGGTTTGGCAGGAAAGCTGCAAAAGCGCGCGAGTCCGAGGGCGTGGAAACGCGCGTGCCCAGATTTAAGCCTGGCACCTGCTCTTCGTCCTCTTGCGCGCGCGACGGTATTTGGCCAAGACCAGGGATGTTCGTGTCCTGCGCCGGTATTAGCCCAGACCGCGTACAAGGAATAGAAAACATACCACGTCCATATCCTTATCCATCTCCGGCCTTCGAGTCCTGCCATACTCGTCTAGCTCGTCCTCTCTGCCCTCTCCGCCGCGTGAAATCCTGCCATCCCAGTTCGCGAGGCTTGATGATTCCAACGGCATGGTATATTACGCCGCGATTTTGGCTGTGCTTTTGTTGGTGTAGTTCGTAGGCGCGACGATACGCATGTGAGAGCGGTTCCTGCGTAGCCGTGTTGGTGGTTTTGGCTTGTGGATGGCGTAACAGAAGGGGTAAGTGTGATGGCAGGAAGGAAAGCACTCAAAAGGCTAGACCACGACGATGAGTCAGCATCGCCATGCCGGGCATTGCCGATTATCATTCTACTTTTAACCAAGGTCACCGCGTCAACGACCCAGGTATGAACTAAGTGAGGGTCGTAAACACTAACTGTTCAATAGCCGCCGAGGTGTTCTCTCTGATGCTGAATCTAATCGCCAACATTCAAGTTGGACAAAGGGCTTTCGCGGCTACCGTCTTGAAATTTCTCGAAACTGGGACGATGTACGACGTGTAATAGCATATACTCGCCCTCGATACTCGAACCGAATCCTCCTACCAGCCATAACCGTCTAGAACACTCACTTCGAACTAGAGTGCTTACGACAATGTTCCATCGAACGTTCACTATGACTGGAACGCACTCACCGAAGGATTGGCTGACGGGCCAGCGTCACCACCATCCGGCGACGAATATCCACAGGACATCACGGTCTACCTATGTTGCCGTAAAGAGGTAGGGGTAAAGAATGGCATCCTTGCAAGGACGTGGAAAACATTGGCGTTTTCCTCCTTAGCGCCGCCGAGCAACGGCCAGCACGCGACCCCACGTTATTTATCGACGCCGACCGGTTCCATCTTTACCTCTTTCCACGCTCTGGGTGCCAGTCTTTTTTCCAACCTGATGACGCACTTGTCTTTCACCCGCGCGGTACTGTCCAACCTTGTAACGCCGCTCTACGCCTGTATAGCATTTTGTCCCAGTCTTATCCTGCCCGCAATGTTACACGCCACTGCTATCTAGCAGCCGATGCTGTCCCGCCCTATCTGGCTCACCGTATCTTGTCTAGCGACATCCGTCCCGCCCTATCTGACTCGCCGTATCTTTACCTAGCGACATCCGTCATGCCGGGGTCTACATCACCGCCCCCTCGCCCATAAACACTGCATCGATGTTCATTGCTTTGTTTTTGTTCTGAAGGCGCACTTCTTTGCCTATGACGCTGCTCCTTCCTCCTCTCAACGAGGCCCTTGTTTTACCCTCAAAACAGCCCACATCGGTGCTTCTCACTTATGGCGCCGCCCTTTCATTGCCGACGATATCGTTCTTTCCGCGCTCCCAACGTAAATCATTGTGCTTGTGCTCTTTTGTTGATGCCGATTCTTGAATGCTAGATTCGCACCCTTTGCTCCGCTCTCATCTTCTCTTTTTAGTTCGCCTTCCATCGTGCAACCTCGCGCTATCCCGCGACCAGCCACGACAACTAGATTTCCTTGTGCGAACAGGTAACGTTGATGTCTCCTTACTGCCAGTGGTATGTCGATGCCCTTGATTCGAGAATTGATAGAAGCTCCGAGTTTGAGGACATAACCGGCCTTTCGGGTACATTCGGTGGATGGTGGCTTCGTGCAGGAACCGTACCACTAGTAGCTATAGTGTATGTAGTATCGAAATGCATATACTTTTTGTTTTTCTTGTTCGAACATGAATGTCTAGTAACAGAATTGAGGACCCGTCTATTTGGATCGAGAAAATAAATGGACTAACCCCTGATAGTAGGTAAACCTAACGAAACCTCATCTGACGTGGCAACAGAGACTCCAGTAATACGGTTGAGGTCTAAGCCTACGTAGACAACGTACAAGATCAACCGCAATTCGGCGTGGTCAGCCTGGCTAGGGCCAGAGCGTGACATGTCATCGCGTTACCTGATCAATAAAACCCTTCTCTCTCGTCGCTCGCACGACCATCATCCAACAATGTCTGAATCGAACGTGAGTACCCACAAAAATGAAAGACGCGTCTGACGACATCACTTTTAGACCTCACCCGAACTTTTGGCTTCTCGACACCTTCCAGTTACTGCGAATCTCATGATTCAGGACACGATCATCAGGCCTGTCAGCGGCACCTCGCATAGGTGGCTCAAGGACGGGATGCCAGAGGTCGCTTCGCGCGATCTGTTGTTATTCAACTGGATATCTTTCTGTCTCGTACATCGGAGCGTCGGCAAGACCATCGCCGCCAGCCTTCTCACGAATGCTGGAACCAAGAGCGCCACTTTCCTACTCTCTACCAACGAACCTCTAGCAGAGGACCTACTCGACTACTCCTCCGCCTTTTTCGCGTCCCTGAAAACCGTGTTTCTGAGACAGGTTGAACGTATGGCGTCCGGCAAGGAGGTTTTGGATGACACCGACATTCAATTCGTGATGGACGTCGTCGTCACACATGCTCCGGAGCGGATACTCCGCAAGCTCGATCTCTTGACTTTTTGTGGGTGCTGGGCCGGCGTTGGCGATGTCAAGTCCAACCTGATCGTATATTTACACTATGGGAGACCCATCGCGAATCCTCCTCGCCGGCGACGGCCAATTGCACACGTCAATCGGTGATGGATGATTACGATGCCATCGTCGAGTGCACTAAGCTCCTGCAGTTGAAGGGACAGGCGAGAAACACCGCCTTTCACATCGCGCAATTGTCCGCCAAGCGCCTGATCTCTTCTCCTTTTATTAAAGAGTGTTACGGTTTGGAACTGCAAGAAGCAGATACAAGATTCATTCGCAAAGTCCACCGTCGTCTATGGCGATTCCGCTTCTACTCATTTGGCGCGGAACGGGTTCTTCTAGGCGGTAACTCCGCTTCCATGCGACAACTATGTCGGGATGGTTGGATGCTCGAGCATACGTGGCTTCCCACCCGCGAAGAGTTAAAGGTTACCATTCCTGTTGACCGGTACTCCTACGTC